>JAPMUY010005256.1:0-132500 GCA_026901105.3 Galaxias olidus | reverse complement strand
CACGGCAGATGTGTCGCCAACTTTCCCTCTGTGCGGCTGTGCCTGGTTGAAATAAGGTGCTCTATATTCACCGGAGATCCGTTTGCCTATAGACCACGAGTTGCGGTGGGCTCAATGGAAATAACAAGAACGAAAAGAGGAGTGGGTGGATTTTCAGAGACGGCGTGGCGCCCCTGCCTCCGAGCGTCCCAAGGTCACAAGCTGTGCCCTCCGACGGGAGGGGGCTACGGTGAGGGATGACAGCACATGTCATAAACAACCGCGCGGCCCTCCCAGTCCCTGTCAATCGTGGGGTCGTTATCAATCTCTCTCTCCGGTGGAGGATAAGGACTGTAAATCACAGCGTGATTCCCCGTCATTAGGGGGCCTTCATCTGTCACGGCAGACCTTGGCTAATGGGCCTTTGTTGCGGAGCACAGGATCGGCTGCGTGCACCAGCCGGCGACAAGTGGGTAAGCTGCGAGCGCGCTCCATTTTCTTTTCTTTTTTTTTTTTCTCATGCAGACCTTACAGTAAGAATCTGAGGTCTGGTTATTGCATACATACATACATTCATGCATGCTTTCGCTGTAAACACACTTGTTCTCACCAGTACAGACACATAGACACACTGGCACAGCGGCATGCCCTCACAACAATCACTTGCCCGCATTCATCTTTCTCAGCCCCACACACACACACACACACACACACACACACACAGTTACATATACACACACGCACGCACACACACTGTTCAATCAGTGACTCATTGTCTGATAATGGCAGAATGGAACACAGTTGACCTACTGAAGTGTGTGGACGGCTACACCTGTGTCATAGCCACTCTGCAATACAGCACAAAGGCCTCCAGAAGAACAATGCTTAGGGGAGGACTAAGCACTTCTCCCAGTGTTCAAAGCATTGACCCAGTTGACATAAAGGAAATTGTTAAGAAGAAAATCTCACTGCAGTATAAAGTTTATTTTGTTATAATTTTATTTTTGCCTGTTCTCGAAAAGCAAGCTATTGTGGAAAGTGTTACTGTTGTCGGCAAGCTTTTGCTCTAAAAACTCTGTGCTTTTGAAGAAAGCGTTTCACATATCAGTAGATTTCTAAACATCATCGGATTCATTCAAATGAATGGCCAATGCCTTTTTCTCATGAGGGGTTCTTTAAAACCTTGTCAAAGTTCTTTTAAAACAATTTCCATGACCAACCGTGAAACAGCTAACATGCCTCCAAGCACTGACTAGTCTAGTCAGACATGATCATGAATCAGTCTAAATATGTTGGTCAATTCTAAAGCAGCACAAGGGAGTAATGTGCAAATCAACGTTGCAATCTTCTTTAATGAAACCATTTAACCAATATTGTATTAGACAAACACGGGTGTAGCTTACTGACCACAGTTTCAGTCGATAACAGGAGAGTTACCACCTTGCAAGGCTGTAAATCTCTCTGCAATGTAACTTTGATTACTCCTAAAGACGTACTCGGTCACAGGTTTTATAATACTTTATTACTGTTTCCGGCTTGGGAGTTCTCCTACCTCCTTTTACAACTGACAGACATCCTTGTGGACACTTTTACATCATTGGCTTAAACGCAATGGGATTGTGCTCATCGACATTCAAAGCCAATATTATCTAAGTGTTTTTTTAATTTATTTTGAAAGTCTGTAGTTGTGATTAGTATTATTGTTTGAGTAAACTGTAAAATAAGCTATCTATAATACTGTTTATTTTGTGAAAAGCGTGAAGTAATTACTGGCTCACCTAATGTTATGTTGAAAGTTGACTCCAAACAATGTCTGGCTGAACTTGACTCGGGACAGTGGACTTAAGTCACAAAGGAATTATATGTCTGGCCCTTGCGATGGTGAGGGAAGGTGGGAGAGGGGCGGCGGGGGGGGGGGGGTTGTTGGTGGTGACAGAATGGCAGCAGAGGAGAACAGTGCACTCACACACAGCCGCACAGCACATACACGCACACGCAGACACTCACCTTTAAAATGTATGAGAGCTCCCTGATGGCGATGCTGCCATACTGCATGACTAATGCAGCTTGCAAGTCACAGTTTCCACCGGCGAACTCTCCAAGAGCTGAATTAATTGGTTGTCATCATGGTTGTGCACCACACATACACACACACACACACACACGCGCACACACACACACACACACACACACACACACACGCGCACGCACAAACACACACACACACACACACACACACACACACACGCACACATCATACATACAGCACGATGATATACGTAGATAATACAATCAGATTTCACAATCGGTTTCTGATGACTGCCTGCCATAGGATGTTGTCTTCACATACAGTGTGCAGAGTAGATCAGGGTGCTTTATCATGACTGGAATCCATGTTAATTACCATTGAGATGCAACTGTAAACAAAAACAAAAAAATCATTCTCCCTAGCAAGATCTGTACAACTGTAACATCTTGTGTTCCCAAAATAAAATGTTTGTATATTTGTGTTACCAGATTTAAAATACAGTAGATATTGAAATTACATATTGCAATTGAGGTGATACATTTTTGTCTCAGCACCAACATAGGTTGAGATAGTTAATGCTATTTTTGTCAGAGAGATGGAGTCATTGGTATCCACAAATGCACAGTACAAATAAAGCACACAATATTTACCGGAGAACATACAATTAGCATTTTGCTTACATCAGCATTGTGTCTTTGAAAGTAAATAAACAACAACACCTGTTACACAAATGAATGCACATACAGTATGTTTACCTGCTTTTAAGCGGAAAGTGCATTATCAAAGTGTTTTGTATAGCTTCTCAATAAACAATAATGAGATAATACTGCAGTCACTGGCTCTGCATTGAAATTGCGAAAACACTTAAAATAGAGAAGAGTTATTTGTTTCCCTATTTGCATGTGCTTTGAACCAAAACCATCATTGTTTCCATGAGTTTATTTACAGTGAAAAAAAATGATGAACTGTTAATCTGTGTGCATATTGTCTGTGATATTATCCAATGCATAATTTGTTTATTTGAAAGCACTTCTTTCTTATTTCTTTGAATATATTCATAGTTGATGTTAATCAAACTTTGGCTCAGCTCAATATGAAAATATAAACAGAGGCCTTGTTTTTCTAGTCACTATCCTTTAGTGTGAGCGTCATGTTGGTCACAGTGATATATTGTGAAATGTTCATCTTTCTAGGGCAAAAGAAGCGTACCTTTTGCTGACCCTGGCCATGCTTTGGTGTGTGCATGTATGTGTGTGTGTGGGGGATGTACGCGTGTGTGTGTGTGTGTGTGTGTGTGTGTGTCTTTGTGTGGGTGTGTTCTACTTATCTCTCAGTCCTTAGAGCCTGGCCCGTCTGTGAGACTCCAGATGTTGTCGTCTGCGCGTCTGGGACAAGAGACAGAGTGTTCAGGTGTGAGGGATCATCGAACAATGAGATCAAAATGAAATTATGTCTGTTGTTCTTCTGAGTCTGACTTAAGGGCATTGAAAAAAACGGTGCAGTGCTAAACCTCCCAAATTTAAAATATTTCCCAGAATTAGCCACAAAAAAATAAATCTTTAAACTTGACAGATTTGTTACCTTGTCATGTCTATTAGAGCGAGCTTTCACACGCTTCCATCCATGTACCCGCACGCACACCCCACCGCGCTCACCAACTCAAGTGTTGTATGTTAAGGTTAAGGATGAGAACTCTTCTGTTCTTTCAGTTTGTTTTTGCACAGTTGCTACAGTGATAATTTCCAGACAGAAATGTGTATAACATGTTCCGTTGTGTATCGATAAACACACACACACACACACACGCACACACACACACTCACACACACACACACACACACACACACACACACACACACACACACACACACACACACACACACTTGCATACATATAAATAGTGTTCAAATATTTAAGAGCTAGCCTGAGAGGTGACTTAACTTAATTATGACAAATTTTTCCTGCATCACCAGGGGAACCCATTCAGATGAACTCTTTTTTTACCAGTGAAGCCTGACCCAACATACATGAAATACTCTTTCTTAATGTGGTCTGATAAAACTCCCTTTTTGTACCTTTGAAGACATTTGGCACTTTGCATGGCTCTTCACAATGGATTGCAAAAACACCAGGGTGCAGTAGTTACCATAGTTTCTTGAGCAATTATTAGGACTTACTGCTTGTAGCTGCACATGAGGTACAGTGGAAACGCTGTTTTCTGATCTTTTGTTGATTAAAGGATTTTTTCCCTGCAGGAAAGTAAATATCAAAAGCATTCCGACCAACTGTGAGGTGTCGGTGAGTTTTTCACCTGTACTAATTTCAGTCAAAATAATCAGTCAAACGTTTGGCCTCGATAAAGGAAAAAGGATAAAGAAAACTTACGCACACAGATTACTCTGGAAAGATATTCCCTCATAGATCAACTTTGCCCAAAGAAACCCTACAATTGCTCCGGGGGGACTGTCCATGTAATCTTACTGTACGTCACTTTGTTTAAAAGCATCTGCTGAATGACGCACATTTAAAAATGCAATGTAAGGTTAAACATTGATCAAGACAATGCACTGGTGTGTCCTTTAGTAGTGGAGGGAAGAGAAATATGACAACATTACCGCATTATTTTACATTTTTTCCAGAATACTTTTATCATTGTTCCCAAGCTAATAAGTAGGGAGGCTGTAAAATGGACGTACAAAGCAATTTCTTTCTGTGCTTTAGTGTTCAACAGCAATATATCTCATAACTCCTTGGCCAACTGTCCAGATCACGAGGACAGCTGGCTATTTAAACGTTATATTACAATGATCTGAATCATACGGTGTTTATTATTGCCACTGGCAAGAGTACGCACGCCTGGATGTTTGTTTATTTGCCTGTCAAACGTGTTGCTGTGGCTTTGCACCCTCAGCGTGGTGACAATGAGAAAAATAATCATTGCCATTATGCAGAGGGTTAGTGACAGCTGACAAAGAGACTGTGGGAGGGAAATGAGTTCCAGGAGAACCATCAAGGACAGGTTGGTATTAATGATACATTTCTACTGACTGGCTTTGGAACAGACGTCAAAACCTAATGAGCTTTATTATTAGCAGAGCGCATTCCACAGGGCCAAGCCTCTCCTCCCTGCTGCAAGTCTGTCTAGGGTTGGGACAAGGCTTGATGGAAGGTTGACATTTCTCAAATTGCCTCTGATTGATCTTGCCCACCCTACTGTGAGCGGTTAGTGGTAGATGGGAAAGTGGTAACCTGCGCTGCCTTTGAAGCTGTGGCTATCCACAGCACCTTGCCATTTAGTAACCTACAGTTCTGGCAGCACAACATCCTTTCCCAGTCTGAGACGGCATGCAAGCGTTTTCACATTCAGTTTGTAGGCGAGACGTAGTGGTGAGCCACTTTAGTCAGCACAGCTGCTCCAAGTGCCCCCTGGTATTGTCTGCAGAGTGTTCTATAAACATTTTAGACTGACAGATTAAAATGATCAGAGGAAAAGTAAGTCATAAATAAGATTCGACAATGTGTAGAAAAAAAGGCTATCACTCAAAAAAAGGTTCTATTTGGTTTATAATCATAGCGGATCCACCATTTGGTTCCATGTAGACCAAACTGTTCTTCTTAGCACCTTTTATCTTATGAAATATGTAGAACGTGATATGGTTACGCATTTGACTTTGTGCCGAGTATACGGACACAGCTCTCACTCCGGTTATATAGGGACCGAATGGCTCGTAGCAACGACCCCGGCACCCCATACTCCCGCAGTACCCCCCACAGGACGCCCCGGGGGACACGGTCATAGGCATTCCCACAAAACACATGTAGACTGGATGGGCAAACTCCCATGCCCCCCCAAAGAGCCCCGCAAGGGTAAAGAGTTGGTCCACTGTTCCACGACCAGGACGGAATCTGCATTGCTCCTCCTGGATCCGAGGTTCGACAATCGGTCGGAGTCTTCTTTCCAACACCCTGGCATAAGCTTTCCCAGGTAGGCTGAGAAGTGTAATACCCCGATAATTGGAGCACACCCTCCGGTCCCCTTTTTTAAAAATGGGAACCACCACCCCGGTCTGCCATTCCAATGGTACCGTCCCCGACCTCCACGTGACACCGAAGAGGCGTGTCAACCAAGACAGCCCAACAATGTCCAGAGCCTTCAGCATCTTGGGGCGAATCTCATCCACACCTGGAGCTTCCCAACTACCTCAGTGACCTCTGCCAGGGATATTGCTGAGACTTCCCCCGAGTCTTCGAACTCTGCCTCCTCCACAGAGGACGTGTTGGCGGGGTTAAGAAGTTCCTCAAAGTGCTCCTTCCACCGCCCGACGATATCCCCTATATAACCGGAGTGAGAGCTGTGTCCGTATACTCGGCACAAAGTCAAATGCGTTTTCAGTGGGTGTTTGACTCCGCCAGGGCTGCCCCTTGTCACCGGTTCTGTTTGTGATTTTCATGGATAGAATCTCAAGGCGTAGCCGGGAGGAGGAGTGTGTCCAGTTTGGGGACCTCAGAATTGCTTCTCTGCTTTTTGCAGATGATGTGGTTCTGTTGGCTTCTTCAGACTGTGACCTTCAGCATGCACTGGAGCGGTTGGCAGCTGAGTGTGAAGCGGTCGGGATGAGAGTCAGCACCTCCAAGTCTGAGGCAATGGTTCTCTGCCGGAAAATGGTGGAGTGCTCTCTTCGGGTTGGGAGTGAGTTGCTGCCCCAAGCGAGGGAGTTCAACGCGAGATTGACAGGCGGATTGGTGCAGCATCAACAGTAATGCGGACATTGTACCGGACCGTCGTGGTGAAGAAGGAGCTGAGCCGAAAGGCGAAACTCGCGATTTACCAGTCGGTCTACGTTCCAACCCTCACCTATGGTCATGAGCTTTGGGTAGTGACCGAAAGAATAAGATCGCGAGTACAAGCGGCTGAAATGTGTTTCCTCCGTAGGGTGGCTGGGCTCAGCCTTGGGGATAGGGTAAAGAGCTCGGTCATCCGGAGGGAGCTCGGAGTAGAGCCACTGCTCCTTCGCGTCGAAAGGAGCCAGATGAGGTGGTACGGGCATCTGATTAGGATGCCTCCTGGGCGCCTCCCGTTGGAGGTTTTCCGGGCACGCCCTACTGGTAGGAGACCCCGGGGTAGACCCAGAACACGCTGGCGGGATTATATATCTCGTCTGGCCTGGGAACGCCTCGGGATCCTCCAGGAGGATCTGGAAAACGTTGCTGGGGATAGGAACGGCTGGAATTCCCTGCTTAGCCTGCTGCCACCGCGACCCTGCCCCGGATAAGCGGCGGAAAATGGATGGATAGATGGATGGATGGGTGATTTGGTTATACATGAAACCATGTCAGAACCTTTCATAATACTATGTGGCATCCACATTTGTATCCCTGAAGGTTCGATACAGCACCACATCATAGCCTCAAATGGTTCCAAAGAACCACAGTAAGACTCCAAATGGTTCCATGTGGCACTGTATTAAAACCCCAAAAGGTTCAATGTAGCCCCATATTAAAACTCCAAACAGTTCTATCTTGCCACAAATTGTTCTATACATCTCCATATTCAAATCTTAGATGGTTATATACTGTATAGCACCAAATCAAAAACCTGTGTAGGCTACATCACTCAATTCGAAATTCCCTCGCGCACCATCTAACTAAACCAAGTGGTGCGCAATCCTTTGAACCTTAGGAAATACTAACGGTTCTACTGGTACCAAATACTCTGTACAGTGTGGATAGGTTATATGAAACACTCTTTAAGTTATGAAGAACTTTTTTTTATTCATTCAGACCCACTTCTAGTTCTTCTATGGTTCTACATGAGATCATTATATTTTATGGATCCACATGGTTCTGTATGAAACCCCAAAGGTTCCTTTAATGGTTTCTAGTGGAAAGCATTCTACATAGAACATTAAATCAGCACTAATGGTTCCATGTAGAATCATTAGGACGAGTAAAGAACCTCTGAGGAATCAGTATTTTCAGAGTGTAGTGAATGTCATTAGAAATGTATTAAAGCATAGGCTACTTCTTTATATTAACAGTTTATCAATACGTTTCTTCTAATAGCACATTGTAATGTCTATGGGAGATGGAAAAGATTGCAGTCAGATCAGTCCTCCTGAAGTCTCAATATTTAACACAAATTTTGTCTGCCAGGAAGTGCGTCACTAAATCAGGAAGAGCTGCCCATACTTGGGGTATAGTTGTTGATCGCGCTAGCGATATGCGGTGACAGCAAGCATTCTGCATGTCTTCTTTGCCACGGTTAGGGAAAATAATTACACTAAGCAAACGGTAGGGGTCTCCAAAATCATCTCCTACAGATAGACTGTCTCTAGTAACTTTAACTCAAAACAATGTGCACTGTTTTGTAGCATATTTGTATAAAGTTTCAGTCTGTGATTTCATATTTCATTTACTGTGTGTGTGTGTGTGTGTGTGTGTGTGTGTGTGTTTTCCTCTAACAACATCAGGTTAGCCATTATAGATGTTCAAACAGTGCTGTGCAGGCAAACCAGAGATCTGCCATTTCAGTTCATTAAAACAGCAAGTAATAAAAAGTGATAATACAATAACGATGTCTGCACCAAATTGTTTCCTGCCTTAATGAGGCAGTTTCGTTTCTAGGTTGCTCTTTGTAAACATTGGCCAAAGGTATGAGGCTGCTTTTCTCATACCAAATGGTTTCTCGGGAATCCAAAGAAAAGCCTTCTCTCGTGTGAATAAACGTGATGAACAAATGATGACATTTCTCAGTTATGGACTAATTACATTCAACACAATAATCTCCAAAGCCATTCAATCAGCTTTAATTAAATGCAGGTCCACCTCGCAGTTACCAGCAGTTCTTGACCTACACCTTGGGAAAAACAAGTGCTAAATTAAGACTAATAAATAAGTTAGGATTCATTATTAAAATACATATACATATTCTATTGTACGACAATTGAATAAAATTATGTGTTGGTATATATGTAGAAATGTGAGTGCATGTGTGTGTGCGTGTGTGCGTGCGTGCGGGTGGGTGTTGGATATAGAAAAAATCATCTGGAGTGGTTATGACAAGGTGAGAAATCAGGCTGCAGATCAACGATCAAAACGCCTCAGAATGAGGACGTCTGTTGACTCTCTTTGGATCTATTAACCTCTTTTTTCTTTTTTTGCCCCCCCCCCCCACACACACAAAAGAACGCATGAGTATCCCTTTTGTCCTTTAGATGATGCTTTTAAGAAAAATAGCGCTTGTATGAAAATAGCACAGCATTCTTTTTGTTCCTCCACTAAAAGATGTAACAGCTGCTTCTCAGGGAGTGAATTCTAAATGAGCCTTGTTTCTGCCCTCCCCTGTCAGATCCCACAGTGACCTGGCCTTCTCCTGCCTCCTGTCCTCCCCGCACCCCTCCCCTCTCCTCCCCCTGCCTGTGCCCCTCTGTCCCCCTCTTGTCTACCTCCTTTCGCTCTTCCGCCGTCCCCTGCCCCCCTCTCCTGTAGAAGGCAACCCCCCAGAGTTGTGCGTGTTGACAGCGTTTCTCACATGGATGCAGCCGGAGGGATGCCAACGTGTCTTGGGCCACGGAGAGAAGCGTCACGCCAAGACACCATGCCACCTCAGCCCCTGGCTACTCCCCGCTCCCACACTACCCAGAGGTGTGTGCCTGTGCCGTCATGACCTGTGGCTAGGAGAAGAGAGCTGGAAAAAGAAACACTTCTTTTTTTTTTTTTTATTAATTTTTTTTTTTTTAAAGGACTGTCTGAAAGAATAAGGGCTGTGACGATGACAGATGGTGACGAGCTCCTGTCACAGCACAGAGGCTTCGTCTTCCACAGGTATTCATCGGTCGGGGACAACTGACGGTGTTTTTGGCATGTTTCTATTGTCAGTCATGATTGCAATCTAAAAGAGGGCGGATGACGCATACAGAAGACAACGAAGGCTTCAATGCAAGTGTGTTCTGCGTGGCCCTTGCCAGTCTTGGACGAGGACAGTTCTTTGACAATTCCCCAGCTAAATAAATGATTCATCCTCTGTGAAAAGTTCACAATGGTTAAATTGCCTGTATGCAAGGTTTATCGCCATGTGGGTAACAGCAGGATACAGTTATTGAATGTTTTTTTGGGTGGGAGGGGGGGGGGGGGGCATACATCCCTATAAAAGCAGGAATGTGAAACGCTGCGATACGGAGCGCAGGAAGGGAACAGTGGAGGAGAGAACAGAGCACATGACAGATTCAGGGGGTGTATGAATAGAGAGGATACCAGTCTGTGGGATGGGAGATTTAGGCCCACATTGAGTTTTTAATCGCTCACACAACAACACGTGGTTGCTTCCTCAAATGTCCAGCTGCCGCTTTCCTCCTGGGCACCACAACTAAAATCAAATTACGCTGTGACTCCTCATGCAGAACCGGCTATTATTTTCCCAATGCAGCAATCTGATTATAGAAAATCCCTAACGAGGAGGCTCAAAACCGGCGGTCTTCATAATATTTTGCAAAATTTGACAGGGGGATTGAGTTAGTTTAACCTTCCACCCCTGAAGTAATGATAGGTGATTAACAGCATATAGAGGCTTTGTTATTCTTTACAGCATACAGAGAGAGAGAGAGAGAGAGAGAGAGAGAGAGAGAGAGAGAGAGAGAGAGAGAGAGAGAGAGAGAGAGAGAGAGAGAGAGAGAGAGAGAGAGAGAGAGAGAAGAGAGAGAGAGAGAGAGAGAGAGAGAGAGAGAGAGAGAGAGAGAGAGAGAGAGAGAGAGAGAGAGAGAGAGAGAGAGAGAGGGAGAGAGAATGGTTACTGGTCACCATCAGTGGTGGAGAGAGGATTATCTTAATTATAGATTTTCTCCTACTCCATTTTCGGCTCAATAGCTCAAGTAAGCTCTTTGTTTGCAGGGCCCGTTATTATGAGCTTTACGCAGCAGGCTTGCCCAAACAGTGAATGTGGCAGGTTTGTTTACAATCCCAAGGCAAATTTTCCCAAGTAAGTCACAATACATATATATTCCAAATAATTTTCTAAAGATGCTTTTCAAATGTTGAAGTATGACTTTGGTTGAGCCACTTGTCCGACTCAACCCACCAGCTTGATCCTTCATAGCAGATTGATTTTCTAAAAATACAATTTCAATCTGAAATATTTTTTTTCCTTTTTTGTTTCCTTGACAACACATCCAAACAAGGACTGGTCTCCCAGACAACAGGCCTGAGTCTATGACAGCCAGAACGAAAGAGAAAGAGAAAGAGAGAGAGAGAGAGAGAGAGAGAGAGCGAGAGAGAGAGAGAGAGAGAGAGAGAGAGAGAGAGAGAGATGAAAAAGAGAGCCACATCAACTCCCTTTTACATGTACATTATGGATAAGCAATGTATTCATGGCTTTATTCAATCAGAACTAAAATCTGAAGTATTCCTTTGCACAAATTTCCTTGCTGTCCCTGCCCTGAATATCTACAAAACTTTTAAGATTCTGGATTCTTGGATTCTTTTTGATCTATAAAACAATGCCCTTAGTCTGAAACAAAACTTGTCTCTTTTGGGTATGAAGTGGAACACGGTTCATGGAATAACTCCATACGATTTATTTGTACTCTCAGAAAAAATTCCAAAAGAAGCGACATCTCCCATATTTTCACCATCTCTTATTGACCGGCAACAGTTTAGTACTCGGTCATCTGACAGCACCCTCTCGTTACCCGGAACATTTCTCTATTTTCTCCTGCTCGCGCTACTGTATCTGTAGTTATCACATAGCATGTTTCAATAGCTGGTCCCCTGGAAAAGGCTATTTGCAGCTGATTGTGTCTGCTGTTTGCATGGAGATGTCATCTCTCTCCTGGCTCTCTGCAACGGAAAAATAGGGTTGTCCAAAGCCATCCCTGTGGCAGTCATCAACAAAACAGAAAAACAGTGAATGAACCCCTCAGTGCCCTCTGAAAGGAAAAGACAGTGACGTTTGAGCATAAATTGACTTGAGAATCTTTCCTTATGGGGACGTTATCCACAAAACTATGCATGCGCAGGCAGCGCCTTCTCGTCTACTCACGCAGACCGCCTTTCACACATGACAAAAGCACATTTTTCTCTGCTTATTGATTTATTCATTCCACTCTGCATATATTCTTTATTATCATTATTGCCAATGTTTATTATAAAGAATAATAAATGAAATCCCCTTATGAGCAGCCTTTATTGCGGTTGGATGATTTCAGTGAGGGTGAGTCTTTGTTGCAATGCCTTTCCGGGGAGCATGGCCTGTCAGAGCAGATTGGGGCGCACAGCACTGTGAGATTCTTGAAACATAAACATCCCCTCCAAACTCAAGCAAGGAAGAGTGCAGCCATGCATACAATACTTGGTTGTTTTTAATGTGGGTAATACATATTTAATGATACCCAAAGTGTGTGCTTATTGATATGTGCATTTGGAGGCACATCAATGTTTGTTACAGTCTACAGTAGGCTAGGCTTGAGTTTCAGAGTGCAGGAGTGCATTATGTGGAGGGGACATATTCACTGTATACTGTGTCAGGGCAAACCTTCTCCCACCACAGATCTGCCAATATAAAAAGTAATAAGTTGGCAAAATTAATGGAGCAAAAAGCTGTTCATTGTTTCGTACAAGTTCTGAACACGTAGTTTTCGCAAGATGTTGCCTAAGATATTTTACATTTGAGTGACAATTCACACAGTGAATTTTGGCTATGGCAAAAAACTTTAACCAACTATCGGTGATACACTTCCAATTATTCATTTCCTTTGTGACAGTCTCGTGGAGGCACTTGTTTCCCTGGTTTGTTTTCCAGCACATCCCCAATTGATTGTAAAGAATGATGATTGTGAAACTCCCAGAGTTAAGCTAAATGTTTCCAGTGCCAGGGTTTAGATTGGAACAAAATGGTGTGTGTGTGTGTGTGTGCGCACACCAGGCAAGAGCAGAACTGGTAACAAAGATAAACTGCGAACACTAACGTGGCCATACAGGTGGTTTATCAAGAGTACATTCTCGGATCAAAGAAGTGTCCGGTGGTGCACACAGACAGCCGTTCCATCCTCCACATAGACCTCCCCAGCCAGCAGCCTCTGTTCTACACAAGACACAGCCCCATGACAGCGCCAAGCAGCCCAAATTAAATCAGGCTTAAATAAGATATATCTCCCTCTCGGCGTGTCGGGATGGACTGATCCTCGCAGCAGCGCTCTGACATTTCTCCCAGGCCGCGGGACGCCGCTGAAGGATTACCTCTGTTGGAGTGGGGGCTGCATTAGCCTGCCTATGACGACTCACTCTATTGATAGCCGCGGCAGAAACACCTCACTAAGGAACGCTGGCGGCAGAGGGCCGCGGAGACAGAGACCGAAATGAGTATAAATGGTGGGTGTCAGTCCCAAAGGGGAGAGCTGGTCGCCTGGAGAAGAAAAGATGCATGAGCACATAAGGAGAGGGTAATTCCAAGAGGGGGAGAAAGGCAGAATGACAAGAGCTGACGTTCCCCCTCTCTCTCTCTCTGGTCTGCGACGGGGGGAAAAGGAACGTTTTCTCCCTCTTTCGTCCCCCCGTGCCACTTCTCTCGGTTAAACATTTCACATGTCTCCTCCTCTCTCCTTCCCTGGCGCGTCCCGTCTCACCCTGGTTTGTCTTCAGCTGTGAGTCACCGAGCCCTTGTTTCTCGGCATTCCATATTGAAGGGAGCAATGACCCAACTATCAATCAAGCGGGGAGGAAAAAAAGGGAACACGCTTACTGACTAAAGCCCCCACTCTCTGTTTGTGAGGCGTTGCACAGTCATTCTCAAGGTCGCATCAGGCTGACAGCTGGGCAAGAGTAAATGTTGAACACCTTCTGATGCGGGCTTTACAAATTTGTTTAATGAGGAATTGATTTCCCCTCCCTCTCTCTCTCTCTCTCTCTCTTTCTCTCTCTCTCTCTTTTTTTTTAGGCCGTCCCTGGAGACCGGTAACAGCAGGCGACTGGGCTCCACAGGAGCACCAATCAGATGGAGACGGAGGAATGGTTATCCAGAGAGAGAACAGCCTGTAAGAACCACCGCAGTGGGCATAATGACTCTCTCTCTCTCTCTCTCTCTCTCTCTCTCTCTCTCTCTCTCTACCTCACACACACACACATGCAAGAATGAAGACACACACACAAACTGACTCAAGCGTGTGAAGACACGCACACAGACACGCGCACACAGACACACAAAGACAGACACACGCACACACACACACTAACTCACACACACACACACACACACACACACACACACACACACACACACACACACACACACACACACACACACACACACAGGACCATTCAAATACGCAGGACGTCTGCCATAGTCTGCTTTGCCCAGCCGTTCCCTGGTTGTCCCAGCTCGAGCGGATGGTGCGCTCCGATGCTAATGTGTGTGGCCTAATGTTGCGGACACAGACGGACATACGGAGCCGCGGTGATCAGACGGCATATATGAGATGGCAGACAGAGAGAAGGAGGGAGAGGTGGGCAACGTGTTGCAGAAGGCGTGTGATCTCATCAAAAACATCCAGTCATCAAATGCATGCGAAGGTCTGCGGGCGTTCAGCGAGGGCTGCTTGGATGGTTAGGGGCATGAATAAAACATTGGAGAAAAACAAAGTGAAGCAGTTCAAATGTTGTAGCCAGCCAAAATGTGGGAGGTGAGGAATATGTAAAGAAAACATTTATTCATGACCATTGCGGTGGCTACAGGATGTTGGTTGAAAGCGCAGCGGAGGCATGGAATATTGATTGACAATTGATGGATGACTGTGCTATTGATTGGTTAAACACAGGGATCTCCCTGCAATGGATTAGATGGATGATAGATCGTCATCATTATTATTAGTCTGTGTCTAGGGGGCCATAACAGTGAACATGGCCCACCTTGGAGGCTGTGATAGTATCTAAAGAGTGTACTTGGCCTTCCCACCCTGTGAAAATAATTCATACGAAACGGTCCTGTTTTTTCAAATGGGTTAATGAAATCTCAACATTTACCCATCCAAGGAAGGAGCTATTGATCTCATTGTTTGGAAAAAATCCAATATTGCCATGGCAATTTAGATTCATCATGTGGAAAAGCTATAGGACATTGCTTTGCATAAACGACAGATAAAACACATCACCAAATATAAATAAAATAACTCAGAGTCCGAAACGAGGATGGTTAATCAATTAAATTGAAATTGTTTACCAATAGTTCCAACAGTTAGAAATTAGATACAGCAACGGCAAGGGTAAACCAATCATGTGATATCAGGAGTTTAAATCTCTTGTTTTCCCCTTCGAGTGTCTGCTTGGTAAATATGAAGCATCCAACTACAATGATGTAGATACAAGTCACATTCTAAACGGTGTTCCACCAAATAAACCCGAAAAAGCAGCGTGATTATTTTCACGCTCAAGGAATATTGCTGTTGTTCTCTGATAAAAGTAACAATGGTTGGCCTGATGGGTAGTCTGACGCACTCAGCAAATCAATAGTTACCTGAACGGAGAAAGAAAAAAAAAACATGAAAAATTTAAGCAAGATTACCTTAAAGAAAACTAAAACTTAAGATACAGTTATTTTTCACTCGGCATGTTTTGCTTATTTGAAAGTCTATAACGGAAACGGATTCCAGGCGAGCGTGCGGTGAGAGAGCTGTGTGTCTGTCAGCGGTGATCCACAGTGAGGTCTGTCTGACAGAACAAGCCTAGGATTGGAGGTTTAGTACAGAGGCCCAGCTGGGGCCCAACGTCTTTACAGTGACATTGTCAACTGTGACAGCCCACTGTTCTCTCCCCCATCTAGACAGTGAGGATTTATAAAAATGGAAACGGAATGTTTGAGATGGATGGGTGCTGATCATGGTCTGTCCCATGCAGCAATCAGGTGGAAACCCGCGGGGCTGAATTTAAAGCAAATGTGCCCTATAAATCTCCAGGCTTCTCTGGGCAGCCTAATGAAAACTAATGGACAGGCTGTGAATGGAGCTATCCATCCAGCTAGTTTCCGAGCCCAACGTGTTACTTTCTTCTTGTTTCAGGATGTAGCTTCCATGTTTACGTGCAGGTCGAACTCGGAGAGAGGAGCGCATAGAAAGTCAACATATAGGATGTTCTACCATGAGAAAGCTGTTCCTAAGCCTTAATAAATAACAAAATGGAAACAATGTTTCCATAGAATATACAGGGAACCAAAAATTTAAATTTTTATTATTTTCAATACTTATGATAATACTTGGTACTTCACTTTTCACTGTTAAAGTGAGGAAATTTTGGAATTGTGAGGACAACATTACTGGTCCTCACTTTGCAAATTACTCTGGTTATTACTTTGCTATTATCCGGTAATATAAAACAAATGGTTATATTACAATACCTAGTGTAGAATATTATAATGTGTTATAAAATAATGTTCCTTATGATAAAAACAACATATTGCATACCATAAGTCCATAGCATTTTGTCTCGACAGTAAGACTGTTTTTAAAACAATATGGTTAAGGTTAGGTTACGGATCACGGTCAAGGTTAAGGTTAGGGTACAGAGTAAGGTGAAGGATTAGGTTTTCTTTTGCAAAAACAAACTGTTCTCATTCAAACTTATAGTAATGACTTTCAGGTCCTCACTTAGAATGCTCTATCAAGCTGTGTGTGTGTGTGTGTGTGTGTGTGTGTGTGTGTGTGTGTGTGTACGTGCTCTTCTGTGTTGCGGAGTCTTGTTCAATCCATCCGGGGAGAGCAGGATAGGGGAGGAGAGCTAGAGTGAGGCAGAGGGGGGTTATTGGGTGATTTCAGATGAGGGCTCTCAGCAGATAGGCACCACAGAGGCGTTCCCAAATAGAATGTGACTTTGATTTCTCACCTCATTTCACTCTCAGCTGTCAGATAAGTTTCCGCTCAGATGACATCTCCTTCACCGCGGTGTGCAAAAATGTGGAACCGCGCTGAAATGAGGCAGCTGCTACCTTGCATGCCGCGCTGACCCCATGACATCATCACCTCTGTGCCTCCCCCCTCTCGTGTCTCGACAACAATAATATCAACTTCACTAAGTGGGAATCATGCAAATGCTGAATCCAGGTGCGCTCTCCATTGTTCTTCCTCCCCCTATCTCTCTCTTCCTCTCCCTCTCCCTGTTTCTGTGTGTGTGTGTGTGTTTGTGTGTGTGTGTCATATTGCACTCCGCGCTAGTCTCAGCGCTGTATCCATTTATTTTTGATGGAGGAGGAGAACGGCTTGCACTCCTCTACGTTTCCCGGTTGAAATAGATTTAATTGATGCCAGACGTGGTTACCATGGGTCTGTGGAGTTGCCACAGCACAAATAGTTTAGAAGAACTTAATGTACAATTTCCATGTACATCTGATTATTTTTTAACACCACCGCATTTCTAACAATTTGTTTGGCATATAAAATAGCACATCTATTATTTATTAAGAAATGCAGGTGCTGAGAATACCAGTTTACTTGGTTAATTGGTTTAAACAACAGGACGAGTAATAAAGTGTTATCTTCAAACAATTGACTTAAATTGTGTGAACGATTAGACGGTAGAAATCATTTTTCATCTGTATTGTCTCAAAGTACTTCTGCACATCTTGGTTATATTGAAGCGGTCACATAATGACCCGCGTGCTCCGTTCTGTCCCGTGTCATATGTCTATTTACCTCAACAATAAATGTGTTTACAGAACTTGGAATGGTGTCAGCCCAAGGTGTTCCTGATAGAACATGATAAAAACAACGAAAACAAATGGCTGTTTCCTGCAGGCCCCAAATCCCCAGCGAAGCCCGACCACATGAATAAGATATGTGTCTCGTTCCGTAACTACATCCTGCCATTTCTCCCAGCCCTCGGCTTGATCCCAGGGGGGAGACAGGACGAGAGGCTTGGGGAGTATAACCCAAGTCTCAGCCAGACTGACCAGTCAGGGGGATAAACTAGCTCACGTTGCAGCATTGTCTTTGCCCACAGATTTATTAGCCATTGGGGACGGCTCTGAAACAGTATCGGCTGCAGCGACCCTCTGCTGGGGACATGTCTGACTCATCTTATTGGACGGCACTCTATGTGTGTGTAAGACACACCAGCCAACAGCCTCTATCCTTGTGAGGCACTATTAGGAAAGGAAAAGATCCTGAAACAGTCTGCTTTGGTGCTGGAGCGGCCCACATACAAACCTGTTAACGACAGGCCCTTTGGCGTGGCGATGGGTACATGCCACCTGCTTGGCTCCTATTCTGACTGGGACTGCACCGGTTGGCTGTCGGTACTATCTCAATGAGACAGCTGGGGTAGTGGTAACCGCCGTTCATCGTTGCCTCGGCGGGGATTCATGTGTTATTCATTCTCTGGGGTGGCCACATAATGACTGTGGAATCAGCGCGGTTGTATTCTGGAATGGATTGAATTCTCTTCCACCCATGTAAACTGCGGTTCATTATTCTCGCCCCTAGCCGCCGCAAGACGCAGGGCTGGCGGGTTAGAATCGTGTGAATAACCTTCATCATCTCGTCGACATTGTCAGCAACTCAAGCTGGGCCACAATTACATTTGAGAGAGAGAAAAAAATACACATCATAAAATCCTTTTCAATAATTCAAACGGAAAATATCATATTACCAGACTTTTGTTTATAAATTCATCACCCCGCCACCCTTAAATGCGCGTATTTTGCCCCTCGAGCAACTTTGACTTGGTTCATCACTTGGGGAAGTTAGAGAGAGCCGGCCACAGCAATAGCAACAAATAAAAATGGCTGAGCTGCACACTGATTCTGCAATATAAGTGTAAATACGGGCACCTTTGAACAGCTGTTATGAATAATGGAAACAGGGTGCCCTTGATATTCATGGGAGGGGGAACATATTCTGCCACTCAAAAACCGAAAGGGAAAGTTCACGACCTCTCTCTCTCTTCTTCCCTTTCTCGGCGGTTCCCACACACTGGTCTGTTCGCCACGGCCAGTTCCGAAGCGAGAAGTGAGCAGACAGAGACAGGGAGACACAGGTCTCTGGCTTTCGTCACTCATTGTCGCTCGCCTGCATGTTTTTATCCCTCCGACCCTGTTGTGCAAATCCCAACTCGACAAGAGGATCTGTCATTGTGTGTGTAGTAGAGGGATGAGACAGGTTGTTTGTGTACTGCTGTCGTCATGATGAGTGTCATTACCATTACTATTAAAAGGCCAGATCCTCACACAGGGGAGAGTGAGGAGTGTGGGAAGGTTAGGCCACACAAGTCAATCCCATTTCAGGCTAGACTTTGTGGTTTAGCAAACAACATATTTATGAAAACACTGAACTCAGGCAGTGGCCACATTCACTCATGAATTTAAGTTTGTGTCCATAGGAGGATTTAACATGATGCATAAACTGAGCACATTGATATTGAACTTCCATTGTGTCGGCTAAAGTTTGAATGCAGAGCTCCTCAAAAAGCAATGTTGCTGTCTTTTGCTTGCTCATCAAACAGGACTGTGAATTTGCTAAACATCTATGAAGCATAATTAAAGCAGGCTACTCCAAACACTCATCACTGCTTAATTGACGATTCCACTTGTTGTTACTTGAATACCTAGACATATCCAAATTGCTCTTTTACCTTCTTCGCAGTAGCTATTCAGGAAGACCACGTTGCCAATGAAACTATTCAGCAAGTAATCGGTTAATTAAGTTCTGTCTTTAGGAATATGTAAAAAAAACAAAATTGATAAATTGCTCTTGGTACAGAACAAAATGTATTTTTACGACTGTCTACCCCCTGTGTCGCATCATCATTATACTACACAATATTTTGTGCTGAGACAGGCACTTGGAGGATAGTGTTTTAATGTTTCGGAGAGAAGAAAGGGGGGAGGAGGACGAGGAGCAGGGAAGGTGGGGAAGAGATAATGGTATGATAGCTGAATGTGTCAGTGTGCAGGCATCAGAAAACATCAGGCTGCGTTTCTGAGATGAAAACAGGTGTGCCACACTGTTATGTCCCGAGGGGAACTGTGCTTTGATGTGCTCTGAAGGAACCGTTGTTGGTATCTCTTCTTTTTTAAAGTGACAGTTCAATTGTGATGATGTTGAGTTGCAAGAGTGTTAAAGGGGGTTTCAGCTGTTTCTCGCCTTGTGTTTCTTTTAATTAGAACTAAGACCTTCAGAGCAGGCAACAGTGATGCAAAAGTGGAAATAAATATTTTTGGGGGGAACTTAGAGGTAAAAGTTTTCTATTGTTGCGTTCAATGTAGTGAATTGCACGAATACCACAGTAACTGTATAACATTATTTCCCTCCTGAAAGGGTTATTAGTGAAATTAAGATGAACTCATCATTATTTTTAGCCCATATGCTGTACTGAACTAGCAGAATACAACATGACTCGCCAGAAATCTACTAGTATTTCTTGAAAAAAACGTAGTCTAAAGTATAAACCTTTTAAAACCATTTGAGGTTTTCTTCTTCTTTCTCTGTAAGAGTCTAGGATAAAACGCCACTCACTGACTCACAGCAGGGAGCTGCCCAGACCTGGATATGTATTATACTGATTACCAGTAAAGCAGCTTTACCTGTAGAAGTTGAAGAGAAGTGGATTGTTCAAAATATAGTAGGCTGAGATTAGCTTCTGCTCAACAGCTCTCCAGTAGTTGCTCGGCTGCCCAATGGCTTCTCCAACTCAACCCCAGGTAGTCGGTCTGGGGGTGTAAACTGCTGCCTTCTAGTCATTAGCTTTTCTCTGTGGACACAACCGCTCTCACAGGCATAGTGCCGTATCCTAAGAAAATCGACTCTCACTGGATACATTTATTTTGAAGGCAAAAAACTAAACAAATGAATGTGTTTTTTTCTGTCCTTGATTAATTCATTTGTCCGTTTACTCACACGCATAAGGAATTCCATGAATTTCATAAAGTGGAACAATATGGGTGTTAATCAAAATAAATTAATTCACAAAACCAAATCATTGCTATTCATTCCAAAACCCATTTTCTCCTCTTTTTTTACCCTAGCTCCCAACATCCATATGCAGACCTGTCATTCTCTGTTGATTACTAAACATATCCAGTTATCCTCATAATTGGATTTTCTTGTCATGTTGCGGATCGGTTGCCCATGTGTCTGAAACTAAGTCTGAAAGGTAAAACAAAGGTCATCTTACACATCTTTGACCTCAGATGATGTTTTCCTGTACATGCCTATTATGGTTCTCCAGTCATTTGTGGCTTTGATAACTTCCATTACAGAGATAGATACACTGTGCGTATATTGTAAATAAGAATAGGTTGAAATTAGGTTGAACAGTTTTGCTCTTCAACATTAACCAAGGTTAATAAACCATATTTTTCTGTATTTTGTGTCACAACTTTGCAATAGTAGCCATGCTATCATTGACATGTAAATAAAGAATAACGTTGCGTCTTTAGAAGCTGGTGTAGATGCTGTGCGCAATGGTCACATACGAAATAATATGGTGCGCAAAAAAAGAACAGAAATAAAATCATAACATTTCTCAGAAAAGTTAGAGAAAACGTCTTAATCCTTCTCCTTTCACAGGAGCGCTAACAGCTCGACCTGAGATGTGTCTCTCGTTTGGAGCAACAGACTGGGATCGACTTATTTTGCCTTCTTCCTTCCTGCACTGTGGACCATTGAGACTCTGCTGTGCCATCAGTAACCTATACAGGCCGCACGTCAACTCACAAGTGACTGCCACAAATATCAGACAAGCCGGACGAGACTGTTCATCATGTTTCATTGCTCTTTAAACGCATCCCGAGACAAGGACAATGTGATCTATTATTTATACTTCCAAGGCCACTTTATCCCTTTCTGCCAAGGAGTAATCTAAAAATAAACATGGCATTTAGGACTTCTAAGCAGAGATGATGGCTGCTAGTCTTAATGTAACTGTGGGATTGTCATTTTGAATTTTAAGTACACTGCTTTGATATACCATACGTTCTTTGACAGGCAATGCCGAACTGAATTTGACTGAACACACAATTAAGTGATCTCTTCATTTAGATAATTGGTACACCAATGGCAAATAAAATTCAATGATATACATGTAAACGTATTGGAATTGAAAACCAACAAAACAATCACCAAAAACTGAAGCCTAATGTTCACAAATAGCGCTGACCAAAAAACACCTGCAGAAATATGGGCATTCAGATCAACTTATTCTCTAGTTTGCTTACATCATGATTGGCCTGTCTCTGGAGCCAATGGGAGTCTGGGTTACAGGACAAGGTTACCTTGGCAGGCTGCTTATCATGGGGAGAATGGCCAGGTAGGAGAAAGCAATTCAGAATTTTATTATCATTCAAATTAGAACATATAGAGGGGCTTCTATCCGATTGATAAAATAATGGGAGTCATTTATCTAGCTCTCACCGACCTTTCATTTCCCATTCATGTCTTATTAGTGGAGCATACATCATCATCCTGGCATAATTAAAAAGAGAAAATCCAATTGATTTTGAAGAAAAAAAGTGGCACAGGTATGGGGATAGAATACAATGGTATTTGTTTTTCAACACTATGCTAGCCTCATTTCTTTAGGCTGACTGGCGTGTTGACTTTCTTTTATTATTCAGCTGCATAGGCTTCACACAGGAGCCAGGAGGGACAGATATCCATATCAGATGTTATATTTGTTTAGGAACTGTAGGATTTATATTAGCATAATCAGAACATAAGCATATTAGAGCAAGTGTGATTAATGCCTCACATGAACGAGGGAAAATGTCTTCCGAAGATCAGTCTTTGTGATGAATTTAATATAAGAACCGAGACAAAATCGCTTCAAGCGGAAGACATCATAACACAATCAAACAGAAATATTCTTTGAAAACAACAAAGAATCCGCACTTTTTTTTACCTGCATTATATGTTTTTAACAGTTTGATAGCTATTTCTACACCAACATAATATATCATTGTTTTGGGGTATTAAATGTAAATATACTGAGAGAAAAGGTGAATCCCCTTCTTCGTGTAGCATCATAAAAGCTTTTGAGAGCCCGCAATTCACCAGGGCTCCACTTTGGTGAAGACAAATGGGGTGAGAGCGGCCCTAATGAGAAATCTGTGGAACACACTCATATTTTATCTACAAAATAGGCCCAAACTATTCTCCCCAAAGCTCTCTTAAAAGCTAATTGAAGAGTAATGCAGTGCCTGAAGCATGTTGTTGTCAGCTCATTTGGGTGCCGATTTGTCTCAATCCGTCATCGGATTCTCACTTTTGGCAAGCTGTCAATGAAGAGCTCAATGTGCCATTGAAATGTAATTTCACAAGTCCCTGTGCTGTAAAATAGCATCGTTGCCAGTCCTTGGTGTCTATATTGCCTTGATTGCTGTTTGAATTCCATTTTGGTCATTTATAAAGTTTGGTCAGACCAATTTTTTTTGGAAGCTCTGGTTGCTGTGTATTCTTCTCAGGGAAAACCTTCTGGATACAGGTCTTGTTCATCTCGTGATCTGGGTAACCTCCACCTCCCTAAACATATTTAATCAACGCCTCCAATGGAGGGAAAATGGATTCCACTGCCCTGAAACATAACAAAGTCTTATCTCGCTGCTGCACTAATAAAAATGATGGATAACATTGAAGCCAGAGAGGATTGGAGACAATTCAATTTCATCCACATTATGTAATTCAAACGGTGCTTGGAGAACAAGCCAGAATCTCAGGTTCCTCGCTGCCTCTTTTCCGACTGTGAGAGTTATTAAGAGGCTTGGATCGGGCCATGACAGCTACAGAGTGTGAGCTCCTGTAGTCAGCATCCCTCCCCAGGGCCTTTGCTAAGCCAGAGACCTATGCTGTCTTGGAAACACTTTGATCAATTATTGCTGGAGTTGACCTGTACTGTAGCATCATTTCTAATGCTTGTATGAAGTATCAAATACAATCAATGAGGGCAAGAATACTTTTGGCCAATGTGTCATTTTGCTAATGCTATTAATTTATATGAATGGGAGGTACAGTATGTCTGAGATTTGTATTAACCCTTCTTTCATTACAGCTACTGGAGTGGCATGGACACTAAGATATCACAAATACATATTATAAATAGCCCACAACCTGCACAAGGGGGCTTAGCTAAAGATAAGATATAATAGCATTATGGCCATGCTCCATAAAATAAATAAATTACAAAATGCATTAGGAAGCAGCTGCTATGGTCTTTTTGTGGGACTCAGCTATTCATAAAGCTTGTCATGGTGAAATACACACCGCTCTTCAATGCACAAGTCCAGTGGCAAAGTCACACCGTTTTGAAAGCAGGGTGACTCACAACCAGGGATTCAATGGTTCTCCCTTTTTACAATCTATTAAAAAATATACAAAGAAGAAATTCTACCCAGTTGAATAATTTATTTTGGAAGATCTGTATTCAAATCTAAATCCAGTCAATTCATGACACCACATAATTTTTTGAGTGTGAGTATCCTACAGTATTTGATGTTTTGCTGCTGCCCTACACAACAGATCTGACATCCCCGTTTGATTAGATGCTGCAGGGAAATGTGTTCACATTAGCACAAAATAATCAACTTATCAACAAAATTCTCATCTAATTTAATCAGCTGCGTAGCAGGGCAGATTCAGTAGGTCAAAAATATTTTAAGCAATCTAGCTCAAAAATGTATGTTAATGTAAAAAAGGCAACAAATTCCTGCTAACATTTGTAACTAGTTCACTTGATCCGTTGCACAGTTAGTGTGGGTTTTCAAGTTGGGCCCCTTTCTAAAATATGAATCAGAATCCTTTAAATTTAAAGTAATTTTTTAAAGTTTTATAGGCACATAGTCACAGAAGAGATCTACGGCAACATATTACTTTGCTTTTGACTTTGATGAAAGATACCGTATTTTTTTATGTTACAGTTCAAAGGGGATGAACTGTGCTCTCTGTAAGTATTAGTTTAACCATAAGGATGATACGTGTGTTTTTCCCTCCATCACCAGCACCTTCACATCATATTACTATCCTAGGCACCGACTGAAAGGTCAAAACACAACAATCATGTCATATAAATAAAATATTGAAAATATGTACATTATTCCCAGCATTTGAAAAACACAACTTGAGATTTCCTTTTTAACATTATTCATGATAGATAGTCTCATCTATTTATAAATGATATATATATATATATTGGCCTCGTATCATGCTTATCATATTTGACTAAACACCGGAATATGATTTTTACGTAAAATAAAAGGATTGGCTATCGTGAAGACCCTCCCACTTGTCAGCTGATGTAGCACTCCTGGGCACTGGGGCCTGTTGGCTGCTATAAAAGAACAATGTTAGCTGTCTTTATTTTCTGGAGCTGGACTTGGGTATTGGTTTTGGATTGTTTAGATGCAGATGTTTCCTCATCCCTACACTGCCTTCATCACTGATCTTGCAGATTTTCCCTTCTTTAGTCACTTGTCTAGTCCAATAAGTTGGTTACTCACTTTACTCAACCCTTGTGTGGATTCCCATCCTTCATCACAGACCCAGAGCCAGTTTGTGACACTATTGATTAGCTCTCCCATCCGTTGATATTAATTTAGCCCTAGTTGCCTTTCCTTAGTAGTTTGCTGAAAGCATTGTTGCCGGTATCTGCCCAAAACGTTGTCCTTTGCATCATGTCCCTCCCCAAAGAATCCCAAAAGCAGGTTGCTGTATTTTGCCGCAATTCCGTCATCCCAGTCCCTGTCGTTCGGCCTCAGCACACCCAGTCAATGACTTCTGGTCTTTGGTGTCGTGAAAAAGCCTTTTGTCACACTGGGATGGAACTCTGTATTACATCATCAGAGAAGTGACCATTATTTTTCTGTGGTTGAGATGACTAGGTCTTGTCTAAGCCCTCGTTATGTTTAATGGTGTGAGTTATTGCCTGCCCTGAGTATTGTAACTCACAGGACGCAGAGCATAGAACATTTATAGACCCTTCAGTCGTTATACAGATGCCCAGGCAGGTGTCTGCTGTAAGAAAGGAGTCCACTGCGGAGAAAAATAGGTTATGTTTTTCCTCATGGTGGTGGTGCATTGCTGTACTGAATTATAGGTAGGCAGACTGCTACTTGTTCCTTTTGAAACCTCGCCTTACGGGAAAATGGCCTGAATAAGAAAAACCTTTGACTTGAGTAAGTCCGCAAAATGACTTATAATTCAGTTTTTATTGCGTGCAGTGTTTTGGATAAATAGTGTCCAAGGACCCAGTGGAATGACATGGACAGGCCACATCGGGGTCAGCCCATCATCCCTCGCTAATGTACTGTGAGATTGGTAGCTAATTGATATTTCATGCTAATTGATATTAGCGCCTGTCACAGTTTCAACCTAAGGACTCTGCTATGTACACAAACATAATAAAGTGGAGCTGCGGGCTAAAACTCATTAAGTGTAATCTTCGTTTCGGCTTCAGGGTTCTGCCTTGGTGATTTGCATTCAATTCCTCGCGCTTCACCCCCAAGACTATCTGCCATTGTCACAAAGCCTCTGAAGGATGAGAGCAGCACTGTTAGCCTGTTAGCGGTGAGGATCTAAGAGCACAAGTGCAATCTGGAAGGCAGGAGGATGATGTCGCTGTCATTATCTCAAATTAGCATTCAGAGAGCACAGACAGCAGGAGGGCCTAAAAGACAGATATGCAGTCATAGGTGCTCACAATGACTAAGTGTGAGACAGAGGAGAAAAAAAAGACAGAAAGCCAACCGCATCTATAAATGTTTTTTTAATGGAGGATCATTTATGGGCTGCAACCTTTACTGCTATTAGTCAGCCAAAGGTTGGAAAGCAAAGCGAGCAGAGGAGCTAGCAGGGAACAACTAACCAGTCAGAGGTGTTGTTGTGTCGATGAAGTGAAGGCGCAGAGCCAGCGCTCTGGCTTTCCCCCCTCCAGCTCCCCCGTGGTCCTGTCTCAGTCCTGGGGGAAATCACAGCAGGCTGCCTCCAATCAAAACACGCACAGATAAACAACACAAGCCAGCCCGTTCCCAGACAGGACTAAGTCTTAGACCGGCCCACACTCTCGTGCACGCACATGCACGCACACAAAGACACACACACACACACAAAGACCAAACAAGCGCACGCACACACATACACACCCTGACAGTGCACTCTGGGTGCCAGGTAACCTTCTGCCAGGCAGCCAGAGCAGCCAGGTGCACGGGGAGTACACAGAGTTGGGAGTGGCGGGGGAAAGTGGGAGATGTTTCTCCTCTATTTAAAGCAGTCTCCCTAACAAGCACTCTCAGAAAGGGCTGCAGGGGAGCGAGGTGAATTCTGAGCCTGGCACAACTCATGCCCAGAGCTAGGCAGTCATAGGGGCCAAATCATAGTCACCAGCCCCTTTCACCTGCTGCCGAGTCCCCCAAACCTGGCACCGCCACCCCTGGGAGAGTGACGATCAATAAAACCCACAGACCCGGAAGATGTGCTGGACGGACTGTGCTGAGGTAAAAACAGGTAAATGTGTCGTCACCGCCAGAGAGCGGGTAGAATGTAGTGCTTTATGTTACTGCTGAAAAAAAAAAAAAAAGAAGAAGTGTGGAATCATTTTTAATAACAACCATGAAAGGGTCTCAACAGTTTGGAAGGTATATTTCACTAAAATGAGGGCTTGACGGACAGTTTTAATGTATTTAGACGCAAGGGAAAGAGAGGGAGAGGGAGAGGGAGAGAGTGAATGCAAGTGGAGGAAACTGTGGAGGGAGTATACATCTGTCCGGTCACGGGCTAATTTGACGGTGAGTGTGGTAAGTGTTGGTTTAAACATACCCCAGAATATCCCATCTATTTTACCAAATCATAACGTACTAAAATTACATTTAGATAATACGGATTACAATTTTTCTCAGTATAATTAGCATGTAACAGTTTGTGGTGGCAAAACTCCAAATTGGAGGTATTGCCATACTACTTGCTGTTTATTGAGAAAAATTAAATCTAAAAACTGATTTCAAAAGAAATTTGAGATCCACCCAAACAATGTAGGATGTAGTACTCCTAATTGATACAAACCAGTAGTACAAGTAGGAGGAAATAATACCAGTATAAGAACAGGCTGTAAAACCACTGCCAATCGAGCACTGTTAAAGGGCACAGAGGGTTCACATCGGCCGTAGTGGGTACGTGTGATGAGGAAGTGTGTGAAGTGGGGGGGGGGGAGTGTGCGTGTGTGTGCAAAGAGTGTGTGAGAGATGCCGTGCTCTCGTGGCGCGTCTGCCAGACCGCAGACCTTGCGCTGTCATCCTCATTCGGGGAGGCGAGACTGAGGTGACATTCACGTCCACGGTAATTATCAGGCCTATGATGTGGGAACATTAATGATGTATGAGGACCCAGCGAGGGGTGAGAGCCAGCCAGAGCTTCACAAGGCCTCATTACCAAGAGACACCATCACCACCAGGTAGAAGACACACATAACCCCCCCCCACCCCCCTCTCCATCCTGCGCCACGGAGGATTTGGACCAACGCTTCTTGCTGTCATTTGCAATGTATTGTGTCAGTGTTGCTGTTGATATTGCCGCTGTTAGTGGGTTTTTCATTGTTGTACGGTGTCACTTAGTGTCACACTCGTGAATAACATGTTTAAAAATTACTTTGAGAGTATTTGGTCAGGCACAATGATGGTTTAAGTGAGTACTACATTATACATCCTGTTTGCTGTGGAGCAATTTAGCAGTGTTATAAAATTAAAGAAATTAGAGCTTGAATGTCAAAATGGAGACCTTGATCCTTGTGGACCTGGTTTTTACCCTCTTGTAACTCAAATAGACAAGATGTCTGGTTATCTCTAATTAAAAATGATTAAGCACCTACTTACTGTGGTCAATTGCCATTGATTGAAGGGAATGCTGATGTGTCGACTGTGGGTCTCTCCTGGGCTAATTCCAAAGGGCCTTCAAATTTCTCATTTCAAATAGGAGTAGGTGCTCATTGACCAGATTTAAATCATTAAAGCCGTCCAGTACTCTCCTGTAGGGAGATTATGGATCTTTGGGCTCTCTGTGCAGTTCTCCCTTTGCATGCTGAACAGAGGGTCTAAGCATGGAGAGAGACAGAATGGAAAATGGAATAAATGGAGAAAGAACAACGACATCTCTCGTTTGTGGGTAAAAACAGCAAAGCATTTAGGTTTGCTTACAAAGAACAAGAGCAGCTTCTTTTAAACGTTACCGTTCTTTGATTATATTAGACAGGCTTCTGGAAAAGGTAACAGCTCATTTTTAACAGTTACAATTCCAGAGCGAATTTGCATGATTTCATACCTAATCATGTATGGTAGTCATGGAAACTGCGTTAGCAGAATGCCATGTACACGACACCACATATAGCACACACCATGGCAAGCAGTGAGATCACAGGGCTCATGGCCCACAGACCACATGTAATCCATAGGCAACATCCCACTACCCTCCACACACCCACACACACACTTACAGCTTGCTTAAACTTCCCTAAGACTCTCTTGTTTTTAGGCAACCACAATCCGTAACTTATTTCTCTTTGGACAGCAGTTTAGCATAAAGTTTTTTTTTAAATACTCCCAGTACGTTAATGACTGAGGAGTCAACTTTTGCACAAGGTTCGGAAAATCTTCTGATTCTGCGATATGAAACACATCGGATGCTTGCCGTCTCAGTCGTGGCAGAAACTTCCTTTCCCTAATTGGTCAGGCACAGAACATCAAGACACCCAGTGATCAAATGGTCACTTCATTAGAGGTCCGGCTGGAGCCTTCGGAGGCGTAAACTATATTGTGTTTGAACGTGATGTTCATAGACAGCTCCCTGACTAATTATATGTACAGTAGAACACCAAGCTCACAATACAAACAGAAAACCAATACATCAGCCCTTCTTTTACTAATGTTGAAGACATATTTAGTTGGATAACTATGGCATTTGCACTTGCATGGCTTGGTGCAGTCCATGCTAATTGAGCACAGAAAGCAGGTGGAAAGGTTAATGAGTGCACACTGGGATAGGCGTCTTCACCACAAGGTATGCACAACAGTGAAGATGATGCACTAATAGGGCAATTGATTAATGGAATACTGCATGTGTTGTTAACATACAATATATAAAGATATATATATATATATATATACACACAGTGCATCCGGAAAGCATTCATACCCCTTCACTTTTTCCACATTTTATTATGTTACAGCCTAATTCCAAAATGGATTAAATAAAAAAAATGTTCTCAACATTCTATACACAATACCTCATAATGACAAAGCGAAAAAGTTTTTTTTGAATTTTTACTAAAATATCACATGTACATAAGTATTCACACCCTTTACTCAACACTTTGTTGAAGCACCTTTGGCAGCAATTACAGCCTCTAGTCTTCTTGAGTATGATACTACAAGCTTGGCACACCTATTTTGGGGCAGTTTCTCCCATTCTTCTTTGCAGATCGTCTCAAGCTCCATCAGGTTGGATGGGGAGCGTCGGTGCACAGCCATTTTCAGATCTCTCCAAAGATGTTCAATCGGGTTCAAGTCTGGGCTCTGGCTGGGCCACTCAAGGACATTCACAGACTTGTCCCGAAGCCACTCCTTTGTTATCTTGGCTGTGTGCTTAGGGTCGTTGTCCTGTTGGAAGGTGAACCTTCGCCCTAGTCTGAGGTCCAGAGCGCTCTGGAGCAGGTTTTCATCAAGGATCTCTCTGTACATTGCTGCATTCATCTTTCCCTTGATCCTGACTAGTCTCCCAGTTCCTGCCACTGAAAAACACCCCCACAGCATGATGCTGCCACCACCATGCTTCACTGTGGGGATGGTATTGGCCAGGTGATGAGCAGTGCCTGGTTTCCTCCAGACATGACGCTTGGCATTCAGGTCAAAGAGTTCAATCCTGGTTTAATAAAACCAGAGAATTTAGTTTCTCATGGTCTGAGAGTCCTTTAGGTGCCTTTTGGTAAACTCCATGCGGGCTGTCATGTGCCTTTTACGGAGTAGTGGCTTCCGTCTGGCCACTCTACCATAAAGGACTGATTGGTGGAGTGCTGCAGAGATGGTTGTCCTTCTGGAAGGTTCTCCCATCTCCAGAGAGGAACACTGGAGCTCTGTCAGAGTGACCAGCGGGTTCTTGGTCACCTCCCTGACCAAGGCCCTTCTCCCCCGATTGCTCAGTTTGGCCGGGCGGCCAGCTCTAGGAAGAGTCCTGGTGGTTCCAAACTTCTTCCATTTGCTAATGATGGAGACCACTGTGCTCGTTGGGACCTTCAATGCTGCAGAAATCTTTTTTGTACCCTTCCCCAGATCTGTGCCTCGATACAATCCTGTCTCAGAGGTCTGCAGACAATTCCTTGGACTTCATAACTTGGTTTGTGCTCTGACATGCACTGTCAACTGTGGGACCTTAAATAAACAGGTGTGTGCCTTTCCAAATCATGTCCAATCAATTGAATTTACCACAGGTGGACTCCAATCAAGCTGTAGAAACATCTCAAGGATGGTCAGTGGAAACGGGATGAACCTGAGCTCAATTTTGAGTGTCACAGCAAAGGGTGTGAATACTTATGTACATGTGATATTTAATTTTTTTATTTTCAATACATTTGCAAACGTTTCTAAAAAACCTTTTTCACTTTGTCATTATGCGGTATTTTGTGTAGAAGGTTGAGAACATTTTTTCATTTAATCCATTTTGGAATTAGGCTGTAACATAATAAAATGTGGAAAAAGTGAAGGGGTATGAATACTTTCCGGATGCACTGTATATATATATATATATATATATATATATATATATATATATATATATATATATATATATATATATATATATATATATATACATACACAGTACTGTGCAAAAGTTGTAGGCAGGTGTGAAGTCTTTAAAGTTAGAAAAAAAAACACATAAAAATATAAATGTTAATTGTTTATTTTTTTATCAATTCATAAAATACAAAGTGAGGGAGAAGCTAATCTGTATCAAATCAACATTTGGTGTGACCACCATTCGCCTTTAAAACAGCATCCCCTGCCTAAAACTTATGTATATATATATATATATATATATATATATATACGTATATATATATATATATATATTTTATATATATATATATATAGTATGTTGTACTCATACAATACATAAAGTATATACATACACAGTGTTTCATTAATCAATTGCTGCTCTATTAATGCATCATCTTAATTATCAGCATCACATTACTCAGCCTCCCCGGGAAAGTATACTCCAGGGTGCTGGAAAGGAGGGTTCGACCGATAGTCGAACCTCGGATTGAGGAGGAACAATGCGGTTTCCGGCCTGGTCGTGGAACAACGGACCAGCTTTTTACCCTCGCGAGGATCTTTGAGGGGGCCTGGGAGTATGCCAATCCGGTCGACACGTGTTTTGTGGATTTGGAGAAGGCGTATGATCGGGTTCCCCGGGAGATACTGTGGGAGGTGCTGCGAGAGTATGGGGTGAGGGGGTCTCTACTCAGGGCCATCCAATCTCTGTACTCCCAAAGCGAGAGCTGTGTCCGGGTCTTCGGCAGTAAGTCGGACTCGTTTCCGGTGAGGGTTGGCCTCCTCCAAGGCTGCGCTTTGTCACCTATCCTGTTTGTGGTATTCATGGACAGGATCTCACGGCGTAGCCGCGGGGAGGGGACTGCGGGTTGGTGGGCAGAGGATTGCATCACTGCTTTTTGCAGATGATGTGGTCCTGATGGCATCATCGGTCTGCGACCTGCAGCACTCATTGGATCGGTTCGCAGCCGAGTGTGAAGCGGCTGGGATGAGGATCAGCACCTCCAAATCTGAGGCCATGGTTCTCAGCAGGAAACCGATGGATTGTCTACTCCAGGTAGGGAATGAGTCTTTACCCCAAGTGAAGGAGTTCAAGTATCTTGGGGTCTTGTTCTCGAGTGAGGGTAAAATGGAACGAGAGATGGGCCGGAGAATTGGAGAAGCGGGTGCGGTGTTGCAGTCGCTCTATCGCACCGTTGTGACGAAGAGAGAGCTGAGCCAGAAGGCAAAGCTCTCAATCTACCGGTCTATCTTCGTTCCTACTCTCACCTATGGTCATGAAGGGTGGGTCATGACCGAAAGAACGAGATCGCGGATACAAGCAGCGGAAATGAGTTTCCTCCGGAGGGTTGCTGGCATCTCCCTTAGGGATAGGGTGAGAAGTTCAGCCATTCGTGAGGGACTCGGAGTAGAGCCGCTGCTTCTTTGCGTAGAAAGGAGCCAGTAGAGGTGGTTCGGGCATCTAGTAAGGATGCCACCTGGCCGCCTCCCTAGGGGGGTGTTCCAGGCACGTCCAGCTGGGCGGAGGCCGCGGGGCAGACCTAGGACCAGGTGGAGGGATTATATCTCCACACTGGCCTGGGAACGCCTTGGAATCCCCCAGTCAGAGCTGGTTAATGTGGCCCGGGAAAGGGAAGTTTGGGATGCCCTGCTTGAACTGCTACCTCCGCGACCCGACCCCGGACAAAGCGGATGACGATGATGATGATGATCTTCATTATCTTATATATATATGTAATTTATGTGTATGTGTATATACTGTATGTATTGTATGAGTACAACATACTATATATATATATATATATATATATATATATACATATGTGTGAACCATTTTTAAAGTACACTGTTTTAAGAGATTGTTTCAAAATACTATGGTTGTGCTTTGATACCATAACATTGAGTGAATATGTGTTTGGATTGGTGATTACAAGTCAAGCCAATTAAAGTGTCTAGGTAGAGGTGCTTCGAAAGTTTTTTGATAGTTTGTAAATCTGAATTTTGTACTTTGAAATGGAACACGTACAGCAAGCAGTGTTATGCACTCTAAAATATAAGATAAAGACACAAACATTTTTTTCCAAATATGTTTTAATTTATTTTATACAACGCAATGTAGTATTTCTAGTCATTTTCAAATACACGAGACATGTATAATTGTGTGTGTAAGATTTGCGTACGAACAGAGTCATAGTTGCGGAAAATAAACGTTGACTTGACAATCTTCTGTGGTGTCAAAATTTGTCTGTATGAGACCTAGCTACACATTCAGACTACCCTGTAAAATGCTGTCAACAAAAAGGCAAGATATCACAGAACCAAAAACAGCACAGTGCCACAGATCTGAATAGTAATTATTTTAGTACAGATTGATATCACTGGACTTTCTCTGGATTTGAACAAGCTATCTTCTTCATGGAGTACTGGAATTATTTCCAGTGAAGGGTTTTCAGGCATCATAGCTGTGCACTTCCTCATCCATTCAATGTCAGCGGGATATTGTGCTCGTACATTGCACTGGGAATTGTAGTATTTCTTCGTTTGAAACTCAGCAAGAGAGATACTTTTTTAATGCCTAACCCTAACCAAACCCTAGCGTTAACCTCAAACAACAGAACTAAAAGAAAAATACTGTGCCAATCCCACTGAAAAGCATTTCAGGATTTTGGTTTATCGAAACTGGACATCCGTTGGTTAATGAAAGCTTATGTCTACACTTTTACCTGTGTTGAGTTGCCCATTTTAGTAAAAATCTAAATCAAAATAGCCAGTCAAGCACTTATAATACAAAGCAAACACAGCTTGAGTTGCGCTGAGTTGACCCAATAATTAGGTAAATTTCACAGCATAAACAGATTTTGTTGTCTGGCCTCCAAAGAAAAATAAATATTATGTAACAGAGCAAGTATTTTCTTTGTACCAGAAAAGCAGAATGGACTTCATTACTATTGCACTTATTGGTGGTGCCAATGTGGGAGATTGAATCACAAAATAATGAGATAATGTTGTCCCTAACCTCTAGGCCAACTAGGAAGCAAACCATAGTCTCATAATAGCTCAATTAAGGTTTCCTCTTTATTCTAAATGAGCAGTTACAAGTCTAAAAACTACAAACTCCAAGAGACCTGTCTTTGATAATGTGATTAATGTCATGTGAATGGAAAACCCTTCCTGGCATGAAAATAATAAACACTAAATAGACCAAGACCTTGACAACGTGAAGGTGTGTGCTTTTAGAATTCAAATACCAACCACAAGGCCATTGAGCACATCATTGAATTGTGCACCAATTATTTTTTTCTATGCAGATCATTGAATATGTAAATGATGTAAAATATTGTGTACTTTGTGTAAATGTAAAGGCTGTTGTTAGTATGAATTTTCTAATGACTATTGGTACATCATCGCGGTCTATTTGCTGTAAGTGTATATTTGTGATCATTCATACCTAAGCAGATGTATATCAGATTATTATCTTATTGATATGCTTTTAAATTGTGTAAAGATCTAGACTGAATTGAGTGGATTTTCTATTGCAATGTTTTAAACATTTACTGATGGATGTTTATTAATAATAATCCACAAGACAGATGAAGGATTAAAGTCACTTTAAAGCAAAAATCTTAGTCGCCACACAGATGCCCCTGGATTGCAATCCTAGAGCATCAGCAGACTCAGGTAACGCCCAAGATAATTCATGTTCATATAGATTAGTGCAAGTGATTGAATAAATATATACCTAATTAGCAGATCAAGAATAAACCATCAGCTATTATCTCTAGGCTATCATGTTAATGTGTAGCTGATGACATAATATTGTATTTATTTGATTATTGTTTTACGTGTAGAGATCACATTGACATTTGCAGAGGACACCCTTGAAGAGAAAGTCAGAAGTGAATCCTCCCTCTATGCTAGCTTGGCCAGATCATTTTTCTATCTGGAATGACTCTCCACTAGATCTACAGAGGGCATCAGAATAGATAGTAGACCTTACACAGCCAATCCATCCATGTTGTATGCATTTTGTGCTAGAATATTACAAGCCACACATTAGAGTAACATTTTGTCGCGATCTACATTGTAAGCGGAAATTGTTTTAAAATGATACATCTTGGGAATATAATAGACCAAACGAAATGGATCGCTTTTTCTAGGATGTCTTAAAACCAGTTTTAAAGGAGGTTATGACATGCCATACAACTTGAACTATGTTATTTTTATGATATGACATTTCTTCTGCGCCTGGTATTGCCTCAACAGGAGTCTACATAAAAATATAGGTATAGCTACATCTTGTCACATTTCAAGACATGATTTTGACAGCAAAATTAGCACTGTTATTATCAGACATAAAATGTGTGGAAGTGGTGATTTGATGAATTATGGGGGAGTGAAAAATGAATTTCCTATTTCTGTAATTGATTTTCTCTCCCAGATGTCACTTAATAACGACGGAGAACACCTGTGGGGCAATATTGGCATATTGTTCATTACTCTAGGCGAGTGGGAATATGTCAAACATCCACCAAAACACCATCCTTTTTAAATTTAACTCCAGCAAGTTAATTGTGTCTCCGCAGGACTCTGGCTGAACGTAGCAACACCAGTCGGTCGCCATAAACTACCACCTTTTCCTCAGGATTCTACACCCTTGAGAGCTGCTCAATGCAAAATCTAAACTAACCAAGATTGACGTCACCCTCCTTCAACACCCCAACAGCCAAGGAAGGAAATGTATTACATTCTGCCGAGTACATAAGAAAGTAGTGAAAGCAAAAACTTGTCATATTTTAAGAAATCGTTTTGACAGCAAAACATAGCACCGTAATAATCAATCATAACAAGTGTGGGAGTGGTGATTTGCTGAATTATGGGAGAGAGAAAATTAATTTAGCAACATCAGTCGGTATCCATTGACAACTACCATTTCCTTTTGATTCCACACCCTTGAGAGTTAATTAATACGAAATACAAATTCAACCAAGCACCACCTTTCTCAGCTATCTTTTATAAAAACAGTGTTTTATTTCAGTTTGAGTTAAAACTTTTGGTCCCTTGTAGGCTCAACTGTTCTTAAAGCAGTCCCATTGCATTTTCCCTATCTTTACCGGGTGCACCCGCTAGGGCGGTTTTGCACGGTAACTTGTGCTGAACCAGAGGCATGAGAGCGGGACTGATGCCCCTCTCCATCACCACTCCAACAGCCAACAAAATAAAGAAGTGAAATTAATTAAATTCTGGATGAGACAAAGGCTCTGGACATAAAGGGCTGCTGCTAGCATTTTTCTAGCCCATTGATTCCTTGTTGCTTTTGCACATTATGGCCCCCTGAACCCTCATAAATCAATTCATACCTGATTGTCCTTTACAGAGGGCTCACCTCAGTGTTGGCTGTAGCATGGCCGAGGTGACAATAATCTATTGTTTCAGTTTAAAGCTCAGCTCTGCACCTCAGGCCGACAGGCGCGTAGGCTCGGAGAACGTATGTGCCGCCTGCAGGATGCTGGAGCTTGCTTTGTAAGTTGGAGGATCCATCTCTGTCACTGAAAGATATTGATATAGTTGACTTTCTCTGCCGTGACCCAGATATACTGTAAGCAAGACAGTTTTGTGGTCGGTTTAAGTGGATGAGGTAATAACGAGTATATAGGGCTGGGTCTATGGTGTTGCTCTCTCACAGTAATGCATTACAATTGGGGACCGGTGATGTATTGATCTATCAATATGTTGATCAGGTCGTGGTTTTTATGAAATATATCACTTTGGCCTTTTGCTGAGTCATAAAACACTGCCTCCAGCTCTTTTTCACACGTTACCATGCCGTTGACATGCAGGGAGAGGAGGCATCAAAGTCAGGTCATTTTACCATCCATCTATTCATCCATTCATCCTTAGTCAAAAGACATAACCAGTGAAACTCGAATGAATAACCGGCTTTTAGAGGTATTTTGACACTATACTCTACAGTCCATAAATAGGACATGTATTTGAAACATCTTTACATAAAGATATGCTGAATATGACAAAAATTTGTCTGGGAAAACAATTGTAAGTATTTGGCTAATGGCATGTAAAGCTACAGCTATAACTTTTTACCAAGTGTGGTCTTTGATTAACTTGTTCGGAATAGGCCAGCAGAAGCGTAAAAATAACCCAGGATTTTGTGGCTCTCTTTAACCAGAAGTCTTAATTTATCATTTTAACTAATTCTTAATAAGAATAAATAAATTCAGATAAATTAGAATCCATGGGATTTAATTAGCTAAAATCTTATTTTATCATTTGGTTAGAGATGAGGGATAAAGAACATGAAGGTACCCTGAAAGGTGTAACGTGGGGGAAGACTCATTCACTAGATAATTTACTTCAAGATATACTGTAAACATGAAAGAAGAAAAGAAGAAAAATTGCATGAAAGAACTGAGGGCACATTTGACCTTTTATCTACTCTATAGCCCCTTTCCATTTCTGTGATATAGATTTTTGGCTGTGTTTACTTTTTTATTTGAACATGAATGCATTTAACCATTTCTGAAAATCGCTATGTTTGTTCTGGATGTGTTCATTCAAACGAAAATAGACTCCCTGCTGATTGACTCTGCCGCGTCGTAGATTGTGTCATAAAGGAATACGTTTATGATTACAGACACTGTAGGGTGTCCCACTAATTCAGACGTTTGGGGACATGGGGTCAAATGGTTAAAAGTGATGAACCGCCAAGTTATTATGCCTCACTTTCCTACTTCTGTTGTTTGCTTAGTATTTGTACTTTATACTTTGATGGCAATTTTTTTTTTTACACTCTAGCAATTTCCAAGTGTGTGGCTGTTGAAGGCGCTGGTCACAGTCGAGGGCAAGGCTAAACTCGCAGCAGCCAAGGGCACGTCCGCCCGTTGTGACTCTACTGTCAGCACTAATGCATTCAGGGCAGAGCTACATGCCTTTCAGGTGCGTCGTGGGGCTGCACCGTCAGCAGATTGTAATCAAATCCAATCTGTTATTAAAAGACGATCTTGACACTTGACTCTATCAGAGAAAAAAAAAAAGGGGAAAGTCGGTGGGTAATGCGATTTGGGAAGAACGATGCCTCGAGGGCCCTCCACAGTTCTCTTTTGGGGATTTTAAATGGATTCCTTTTTTATTTCTCATCCTCTTATTCAATAGTTGGGGCATCTCCGAGTGCATTATTGTTGGTTTATTTTATTTCGGTTTCATTTGAATTTACAAGAAAATGAAACTATAACTACATGCTATTAAACTAAATACTTTATACACACTACTGTAAAGTTTAGAACTTTAGGTTTGTTTACCGGCCATATATTGTTTTGGTGTCCACAAGCTTGCCTGAATGTGTGTGTGTGTGTGTGTGTGTGTGTGTGTGTGTGTGTGTGTGTGTGTGTGTGTGTGTGTGTGTGTGTGTGTGTGTGTGTGTGTGTGTGTGTGTGTGTGTGTGTGTGTGTGTGTGTCATCCAGTGTGGTTTGATAAGCAGCATTGTTATGTGGCGTTAAATCTTTTTAACGATTATTCTTCTCATCATTTTGTTTTGCCTAAACAATTACTCCACAGATCTTACAGGTTCAAAGACACTAGCATGGCGAGTTCTCTTAACTACAAAGGCTTGTTGGTTCCTTATACCCAGTCCCAAAATTGTCACCCAGACCGTTTTGAACTGATACATACTGATATGGCATGAAATGGCCTACTTTTGTTTCCAGAAAAAACCTAGACACAAACAATGACATAATTTTCCCCTTTTTTTTCTCAGTTCCACTCCCCCTTCGAAACAGAGCCGTATCAAATGCTTCAACAAACACTGAATCTCCACTGCTGGCACGCTAAGATGCCTATTTGGATTTCAAAGACATCTCCAAACATGCTCCTTTTGCTACACTAGAGGTTCAATTAAAAACCACTTTGAGAAGACTCAATCATGCCGTAACGCAAATATCTTCACTAATCACAGTCATGGCTCAGCAAAAAAGCTTGCAAATTCACCCATCTACGCAATCACTCATATATTCATTCATTCAGATTCACAGTGTCACCTTAAAGGGAGAAACTAAATTGGGAGGAAAATCAATATGATAAACTGCTCCTTGTTTTGCTTCCAAATTGTTTCGGTTTGGAAATCGATATGTGAGCCAGAGTCATTCATCACTGTAGGAGAGAAGAGGGCGCCTCACAAAATAATATTGGGGTCTCCATATGGAGCTTAAAAGACACCTGAGTGTTAGTGTGCAGAGGCTGGGAGGGCTGGAATATAAGTTGGTCGAGAGAGAAAGATGAACAACACTGAAATAGAGGGAAAAGGGCCAATATCCAGAACAAGGTAATGGGTGATGAGGGTAGTAAGGTAAGCTCCTCTCTCCCTCTCTTTCTCTCTCTTTCTCTCTCTGATGGATGAATGGTGTGTAGAGGTTTATCAGTCCCTGACAGACACAATAAAAAATAACCTTCGCAGTGCGGGGCCTGCTCAAATTAATAGGGTGCAGCAGGGCGACGCCGGCACTGGGCCATTAGGGGCCATTGGCAGCGTCATTAAGACAATGGGCAGATTATGGGGTTACTGATGCCAAGGTGGACCCTGCCATGTTCGGCACTTGACCTCTGGGGAACATCCCCACCACCATATACACTCGGACGGAGGGATGAAGGAGAGAAAGGCTGGAGGGTGTGGAAGGGTGACGTCCACTGAAGACGTACATCATCTCAGGGTTATTAGTATGTGTGCTTTATTTGTTTCTTATGTTTCCTATTTTATAACTTTTTTTACTTTGGTTACAAAAAATGTTGTCTCGGTAATAAGATCTAATAAGCTACCAAATAAAGAATAAATTAGCTTGCAATTTGGACCACGTTGTCTGATAATAAGTAAATCATGTATAGATTCTTCAAGCTAATGAAAAAGCATGCCAATAGCGCTCAGGAGAATGGAAGATGCACCACATGTTTTCAAGGATCAACACTTGACTCGGGTTGAAGTGTTGGAGTTGGAATGGCATGAGACAAACAGATTACATTGGAGCACAGAGAAAATCAGACAATCCAAAAGGGCTCATGAGGAAATTCAAATTAAAGCTCAAAGATTGAGAAAAGCGCAGCACTACTACATAATGAAAAATTGAATTTTCAGGCATTACGGTAGCTGGATACTGTTATATTACCGGGTGCAACCTCTCTACTTGTCTTTAAATTAGAAAGGTTTCCCTCTATCTCTCTCTTGTTCACTCTCTCTCTCCATCTGTGTCTTACTGTCTTTGAAACAAATAAGTGACATGAGATCGAAATAATTTTCCATATCTGCGTTTTCTAATTTGGCGTGTAACTGGCCTATAACCTACAGTATCTGTTGGAATGATGTGTTTCAAAGACAGCGTATGTTTTATTTGCTATGTGTGTCTTATCACTTATAGTGCGGGCCCATTGAAGCCATTTTCAACTGCATGTTATTTGCCAGTATTACCAAAGTTCACACAAATACATTTAACTAATTTGCCTCTGTCTGCCATAACAGAAATTGACATGTTTTTGTTGCTGTTAAAAAAGAAACTTTAGTGACAAAAAAAGAGACTCCTATTTCTGTCATTAACACTGCCTCATTCAGACTCTCCTTTCAACAAGCTGAAGCCTTGTGAGAGCAAATTGGATTTCAATTCAAAGAATAATTTACCTGTTTAAAGACTTACTCCTCCTCGTCACCTAACTGTTTGACTAGTATCACACAACTCCCAAGTATCCTTTGGACACCAGTCGGCTTTTAAAACAGACAGAAGGGAGTCAGGCCAGCAGGCAGATGGATACATTATTGAAGCAAACACAACAGCCTGAATGCTGAACAAGATGCTGCTCTAAATAAGAATCCCAACGAGAGATGGAGCGCAGCATGGACAAAACTCTGACCCTGAAACACATGGTTATGGACTTTGATCTGCCCTCGCTAGGAGGAGGCCGGGCATAAACACAGGCAAGGCCAAACAGGGATCAAAGTTATAACACACACACACACCTTTGGCCTTAATATTTCATGGGCTCGCCAGACCAGGGACGGGATTTTTCTGACACAAAGTCTGGATAATAATAAATAAAAAGAAATTCCAGTTAGCATTTTCTGATCAATGTCTGTTGATTGACTCCGTCTGAAGTTGTTGTCTGCTGCAGAGTGTTTGAAGCTGCTTCTTATCAGTAAGACATCTCTTTTCAATTTTCAAAGCCTCCAACCACAGAAGGAAAGACTGATGAGAAATCATGTATTTTCTCACCCGCCCCACTATCTCTCGACAACTGATGCGATAGACTACTGTATGTGTAGAGCAGGCACTTTTCAAGTGCAGGGTGAATACTCCACGTTTCTCTTTTATTCATCAGGTCACCTGGTAGACAAAAGGAGCAGTGACAGATGCACAGAGCAACACGGCACAGCCATGAATTCAAGAGAAGCTGACACTTATCCTATCTGACGGGGGCGGATACATCATCATGTTCTGGTACACTACTGAACACATCACACAGGATCGGTATGTTCATGCTGCTCCAATACCTTTAAGTAAGGCCTCTGATCTGATATCCTAATTGAGGGCGCCTTTCTAAAACCATCGATTCTGGGAAGCACTGTTAAGAGGAGCACGGCTCTGTACTGTGCGATGAAAGTAGTAGAGGCTGCAACTTTGGCAGCAAAAGCCGCTTGCCATGTCCAGTGTCCAGAAGGTGATTGAGAGGAACAAGCGTCCCGGGGGACGGAGCGCTAAGTAAGAGTGATTCTCCCCCCACCCTGCTCTCGAAAAGTATGGACCACTGTCCCGGTGACCTTCCGCGCTTGTTGGCCTGCAATTGGATGATTGCTCGCTGCGGCTGTGGAGGAGTGACAGGTGGCTGTGCTACCAAGCCTGAAGGAAAGCCAATCTTCTCTATCCACTCCCATGGTCCTCCTGATCCTCTTCGGCGGGATGCTAGCGCCAGAAGACCCCCTCAAACAAAAAACAACATCATCACTTATTCATAGTGAGATATTAGAAAAGCTATATTTCACTCCCACTCAGTCCCCTGGGTGATTTTTATAGTGTCTTTATAGTGTATGCATGCAGATGACCTGTTACTAATACTCAAGATGCTAAGCACGCTATTACTCCTCGGATTTATATTAGAATTTAAATTTGTACCCCATGGAAAAACAAATTTTTTTTGTCTTATATTATGCAGAAGTGTCACAGCCAGGTAATCAGAGAATGTGTGTATTCCGGTGCCGTTTCCCTAAGTCTGATCAATTTCCCCCATCTCACACCCTGTGTCCTATTTGTACAGACGATAATTAGTTTGGAAATAATTAGGTAAGTCGATAGAAATGAAGGGAGAGAGATTGAAAATGTAGGATTGCTAGGAAGGACTCTGACAGGTAAAAGACATTCACAGAAAATATGGAGTTTTATTATAATTTGCCTGCTCTCATCTGTATTCCACTCCCCTTTGGAAATGTTTGCATGCTGTCTGCCTAGTCAATAAAAATTAAACTCACACAGATGAAGTCAATCTGTGTCTTAGTTGCAAAGTCTCTTTCATTAGTGGGCCTAAGTCCAGGTCAAGCTTTGACCCTTGTGGTGTGCGGCTCTAAAGTAGTTGTCTGACTCATGAGTCTCTGCAGTATTCAGTACATTCAGTTTGATGACTCCTATCAAGTGATAACTTATGGTATATAGATAGAGGCACTGGATATCACAACATCCTTCAAATTCATTAAATAACATCGATTGTTTGTGTGAGTCGCCTTTGAGTGACAGAGAGGCGAAGTCTCACTGTTTGTGGGGTGGGAGTTTACGTTACGGTTTGGGATTATCCAATTGGCTCCCTTACCCCAGTCAGACTCTACTGCATCACGGACAGAAAAACACGTGTGAAGACATATTATGGTAAAATACACACACAATCACATTCACACACACTCAAACGCACACACACAGACGCACATATATATAGAACAAACACATTTAGTACAAAAGCCCACGCATACCTACACAGGGGGTCTCCATATGCTCTCAACCCTACAAACACAAGCCCACACTCTGCCGTACACCCAGTCTCACCCAACATCGCTTACCTTTCCTGTTTGCCAGCCAGACTAGTCCACATGGGTCTCCCATGGCCATGAAATGAGCTAAGTGTGCCAGTATTCACACAGCCTGAAGGGAGCTCACACTGTGAGTATTTCCATAGATCCTAGACCCACATGTGAAGCCCAGCAGAACATCTGAGGTCGCCACAACTGCATCCGTCGCACATCCTGTGGGACAGCGATAATTCACAAAAGAGTCCTTGAGTGCTGCATGTGTTCAAAGAAACGAGGACACAATTGAAAATAGAGCAGTGAATGCACCTCTTTCAGCATGTCATCTTGGTTGTTAATTTGCTTGGCATTGTGAGTGTAATCAAGCTTACATTGGTGTTCTATTCGAAGACAAAACAAACAAAGAGAACTTAAGTAATAAGTTAAATAAAAACCCTAAGGGGGGTGGGGGGGGTGGGGGGACTTTTAAATCTACATAATATCAAACCACAGCTTTTTTAATAACAAGGCATATACAGTTGTGTGATGTAGTTCTCGCTTGCCTAATTACTGAGATGTGAATTATCTTTTAGTCCTTCACAATTTAGTAAATAAAATCCCAGGGGAGCTCATTTGAAGCAGGAATTAGGCCATTCAAAGCACAAAAAAAGGATATATATATACACTGGATGTACTCAGCCGATCTCACATAGAAAATGTCTACCGATAGACGCACAGAAAGGAAATCAATCGTGTAATGGGGAGTAAATCAAAGAGCCAAATGACCTTGTTTATTCTGGGGAAGATATCTTGAGATCTGTCTCGCCCGCTTGACAGCCATCCAAGTCTTTGGTCAGTCTGAGAGATATCCAGGCGAGGTGTTCCCCTTGGATACTGTTAATTCATGCCCAAGTTCATTTCTCAGTCCACTGCTTGCTCACATATATATAAAGGGAAGACTTAAAACCATTCAAGAAGTTATCCTCAGGAGACTATGATGCAAGCGGAAGTTATGCAAAGTGCCCCTGTTTTTATTTTTCAGGAAAAACAGAGGGAGGACGAGAGACAGATTAAGAGTGAAAGAAGAAAGACAGATAGATGAGGAGCTTAGTATTTGTGTAGGCGCGTGTGTGTGTGTGTGTGTGTGTGTGTGAGCATCTCCACAGTCCAGCACTGCCCGGGGGCTAGCTATTCCCAGCCCTACCCTGAGAAGGTTTCTGGGCAATGGCCCGCCCTGTAGGTAAACATCTCCTCCAGGGCCAGGAGCCGCTCCAGACAGACTGCAGTAATTTACATTGACAAAGCTGTCACGGGAGAGGTGGCCTCCTGCACAGTGATGGATGCCAACCTGGGAGAGAGGACAGGGGAGAGGGGGCTACGCTCGCCCCCCCCCCCCCCCCCCCCCCTCCGCCCCCCCCCCCCCTAACTGCTTCATTTCATTATCACTTCAAAGTTTTCTTGGGTAGCTAAGCCAAGACCAGAATCCAGACAAAGAGAAGCGGTTGACGTTGAGGAGGCCGTGGTGCGGCACGTCGACTAGACCATGCATGGCAAATGGGACGGCGCGCTGCTTGGAACATCGGTGACAGGTGATTAAAGAAAGCCGCCAGGCATTTTAACAGTGGTACGTCACGTTCCACATTTCCTGAAAAAGATAGGTGGTGTTTGCTTTTTTTTGTTTACTTTTTTCTTTTTTTTTTACACCAAAGCCCATCTGTGAGTGTCCTGAGTCCATGTTCCACATCCGCGTGTATCGATGAAGTCCATCGATTAAGCCTCTCCAGATCCTCCCTGAAAAATGCAACGCCAGAATCATATGAATATTTCATCTCCGTGTGTCCTCCGTGCGCGGCTGAGGGGAAAAAAGGAGCGAGGGAACAGAGTGAAGGGAGGGGGGGGGGGAGAACGCTACCCTCACCCCTCCTTTTCCTCCTTTTCCTCCTTTTCATCCTTTTCTCCGTGCCTCCTGCGGCGGCTGGTGTGCAAAATGCTGATGCAGCATCTCCCCGGGGCAGGTGTTGTGGTGTCAGGTGGGCCCCCGGTGAGCTTCCCTCCATGCCTGTCACCTCCAGTAACATCGCTCCGGTCAGCACAGTCTGCAATAAGGCCCCCCGAATGGCCATCCCAAAACAGCCACCCGCCACAGCCACCGCCTCCACAACCCCCTGGTCCGTCCTCGACCACAGCAGCTACACGCACCTCCGGCCCACCTGGCTGTCACCTGTCCACAGGCGGGCCAAGGTGACTTTGTCCTCCCACCACCCCCCTCCTTCCTCCTCTCATGATGAGTGTATGACAGCTACCGCGGCGATCCTGGTGGCAGCAGCGGGCGGGGAACTTGCAAGCCTTTGTCTCCCATCTCCCATCCTGTCTCTCTTTCTTACTCTATCTCTCTCTGCACAGTTCTCGCTCTTTCTACCTTCACTTTCTTTCCTCGTATTAGCGATTCGCTAATACTCTCTTTATTTTCACCCTGCGTGCGGCTCACTCCCTCTGTCCCTCGTCTGTGTCAGACACTTCAGGTCTTTCTCAGTAGTGACATTATGTCGGTTGATATGTCAGTAGCAGTCTGTAGGATGCTGACCAAAACAATGTGTCCTTATGCAATCTACCCGGGATGAAGGAGGATGGGACTTGTAGCCTGGAATAATTTATGTCCCACAATAGCGTTCATACAATCTAATCCAATTACAAGCTATTAGATACATTGTTATTTTCTTTAAAATGCACAATTAGCGTCCACCATCACATTTGCATTCTAGCTTCGCTTTCAAAAACTCTGGAAGATATTTTTCAGACGAAATCCCACACGCATTTCGGTTTGTATTATCTCACTTGACATGTTAGTTTCTGAATTAGGCACAATATACTGGCCTGGGAGTCGGCGGCGTGAATTGTGATACAGTATTCCCATGTTTGGGGTGACGGTGTTGTAAATGTTTCATTTGAATTACAGATGGCTTTGTGAGCGTCGGTGGCACCACTGAAGTGAGAGTAATTGGTGAAACATAGAAGATACACAATGCTGTGCACATTAGTTCTGCAGCAGATCCTGAAATTGGAGCTGCTTCTTTTTTTTTTTGACTTTCGAGCTGGCTCGTCTTCATGTTTCTCAGCAGACTGACGTGAGTCCTCCACTCGCAGATTGCTTCCCAAGCTTTTGAACAGCTTGCATGAGAAATGTCTGCTGTCAACACGGCGTGTTTCCTGGACAACAGTGGCCAAAAGCCCTCTCTCTTTTGAGCTCTTTCAAACAGGCAGTGGTGCCTAAAAACTAATGAAATGGAACACTTGTGTTGAGTATGTGCAGATGGGGTAAGGAGAAAGGAGAGAGGGAGACGGAGAGAGAGGCCGGACAGATATTCATGTTTTCCATTCCCTCGAGCGCAGGCAGGGTGTTGTGCTGAGGCCGCATGCTGAGATAAAAAGAGAGTAACGAGATATCAAACTAAGCCGTCCACCTGCCTTCTCCTCTGCCGCATTCATCACCAGCCAAGCCTCGCCTGTCATATGGCCGCCGTTTTGGTCAATTATCAACACGTTTGGGGAATGTTCCGGCACAATGTGGCTGCCACGGATCACCCAAATGGTCGCCACCATGCCCCCATTCTGTACATAATGAAGCTAGTCACATGGCAATAACCAGTGTTCAGCCATAGATTTGTGTTGGATGGATTCTTGACAGGCACATTTTAGTGCTGCAAGGTCCCCAAAGGAGCTGAAAGGTGAAAGGCATTTCGACGCAAGCTTTCACACTTTCCTTTCGCGTTTTGGCCAAATGACTCTTTGTGGCTTACATGCCAGTCCAAACATTCTGCTCTGAGATATCCAGAAGGTCAGAGAAACCAGTTGGATGGCTGTTCTGTACGTCACCTCATATAGGATGTGTTGGTGCGGTACCAAGATCTTTGACGATCTTATGTTGACTCATTTGGCACTTGTCACCATGATTTTTACAATTTGACTCATTGACGTAGCCTTGACTCCATGGGCCACAGGCTAAACTCTAAGAAATAAATAGTGGATCTTAAATGCAGAAGTGGATGGATAAGTGGATCTTACCCAGAGAAAGGCTCAAGCATTCGTTGATGCCGTAACTCCATTAAAAGTTAAGGCTAATGCACGCTTTTAGTTTAATCTGAAAAGTGATGACTGAATGACAAATGAAAGCAGCTGGGAACTTATGTACTAATCCTTGATAAAAGTATATTAATTGATAACTGTATGTTTTTACAATCACAAAAACACAAAAGAATATTTTTTTTTTAGATAAACAAAACGTTCACATAAACGTACATACATGCAAACATTTAACACATGATTTATTTATTTCAGGTTTTAAGTCTAGCTGATTTAAAAACTTGTTTCTGTAGCTATTTTACACTTCCTCCAAGTATCATGTATGTGCTTTCTCTCCCTTAGGGCAAAAAAAAAATCCTGCTTTGATAAAAGACTGCATTTCTCAAGTGTAACAATTTCATTCAATATTTGTGAGGCAAAGGCTGTGCTCATACTCAGTGTCTTCAATCTTATGTACTATAGACTTTCACACTTCAACCACCTGCTGGGAGGAGACGTAGCATGAACATCTTCTTCTGGGATTTTACATCTCATTGTGTTCAGCTTTATGATGCAATCAACGACAATATTCATTTCTCATCTCACTGCCCTCAGAGGCTCAAATGCATTTTAAAAAAGTGCCCTCTCAAAACATCTAAACAATGTTTTTGAATGTTTTTGTGTGTGTGTGTGTGTGTGTGTGTGTGTGTGTGTGTGTGTGTGTGTGTGTGTGTTGCTCCTGGTAAACTATAGCCAGTGTTTCTGAATGGTAAGGAATTTGGGCTAATGAACCCACTGTAAGCCTATTTCTTCAGGATGATTTAAGGCTTGTTCAAAATGTGTTGTTCTATGATTCCGGAAATGTAAATTAATCAGTTCCTGGTTTAATTTACGTGTTAATTGGCTCCACACACAGCTTCTAATGTGTGATCCATTTTCTTACACAGTAGTTTGCTAAACAATCTTTAGGCTACATTGTTCTACAGGAAAATAAAAACTTAAATGATTTGTAAACCAAAACATTTGAAAAGTGTGATTGTAAGCACAAACCTTATATTGGGAAAACCTTTAACTTCACAGATTTTCCTAAACAATATATGTTGTTTATGCTCTCCCCCTGGGTGAAAATGGTGGTAGTTAAAAATTGTTCAGGAAGGAACCCAGTTGACGCAATAGAGAGCCATTTTCGGCTGTTTCATTGTGAAATGCTAAATGGCGATACAATGTTTTAAATACAACATTGGTATCTGATGAAAAACATCAAAAATGGGTGATCTATCGCTTTAAGTGTGTCTTTAGTGTGTGTATTCCCCCAGCAACATCTGGTTTTAATGGACTGGCACTGAACACAGTTGAAATATTGCAATTCTATTCCCCAAAATAGAACTTTTATAGAATAGGCGTTATGAAACAAAACAACAATTCAGTCGGTTATTTCTGGTGTTCCTTCACATTGAAACATAATGATTATTTGAATGATGTACTTTGAATTTTCTTCATTTCTGAATACCGACAAGTGCCATTTTTCCTGCCTCTTTAAACATTATACTTTTGGCTTCCGCTGTTTTTTTTTGTAGAAAGCCAGAAGATAAGCATTAAATATGTCTTTGTTCGTTGTTCCATTGGAAAGCAGACTATCCTGTACAGTGGCTCTCTGCAGTTTATTGTGGCAGTAGTGCATGACAAAGAGCCATGAAAATGAGCTATTCTGCTCTGCTTACCAGGTTTATGAATATTGAATGGCATTGTAGATTCAATAGGAGGACTCTGGTATTCCAACGACAGTGGCTGAAAGATTAGGGAGAAAGGGGTTAAAACCGTGACAACCGCATTGTGTGCATCTATATCCCAGGAATAGTGGGTGGGATGAGTCCAAATGGCTTTTCAAATAATTGGATTCATTTAGCAAACAATAGCGTACTTTGACCACAAATTACACTTTGCCTTTGTAAGCATAATGAAACAAAAAATGAGCTTCGCAATTATCTAAGAGGAATGAAGCTTTATTGAAACGCCTCTGCTTTGATTCACTCATAAGCTTATCGATTGATCAATTTGAATGGTTAGGCCTAATTTATTTTTCCACAATAAGGTACTCCTGAGTGATTTACGCTTTCCACTTCAGAAAGGCAGTTCCTTCCCTTCAGTGTCCGGAAAGTGAATCCGACTCACACAGTGGCTGAACGTTCCTTTAGAGGGAGCACTTTGGCTGCGTTGCTTTGCCGTTGTAAACTAGCTCAGGTTGATGTAAGACAGACTCCGACACGTGAGGGGGAAATGGCGACGATGACTCTTCCAAGGCCCGTCTACCTCTTACTCCATCCTGCCCCCCCCCCCCCCCATCCCCCCCCCCCCCCACCTGCCCTTGTCCTTTCTGGAATCCTTGAGAATGTTTTGATGAAAAGGAGGTTCATGACCTCGGGCTTCAGTGCGGCCACGCTCTCTCCCTCCATTTGCTCACGGTCGACGGAGAGAGGCAGCCAGGCAACCACTCAGACGGAAAGCGCTCTCAGCAGACTGTTTGGTAATTACACACTGGAAACCAATCAGCCTGAACACTGCTCCTTAATTAGCAGAACAAAACAATAGTGCATGGATTGGAGGACCCCAGGGGTCACACTCCCCCCCACAGGTATCCAACTTGAATCATGCCTTCAGACCGGTCGGATAGCCCCTCTCCCCTCTATGTTTTCCTCCACAAGCACAGACATCACACCAAAGATTTGTTCCACTTGGGGGGGGAGGCCACTGTGCGGAATCCAGGACCTGGTAGATCCCCACAGGATAGGACAAAGATGTGCTTCAGTGTCTTGGTGTCTGGCAAACTAAATGGATGAGCATTTGTGTCCCGTCTTCACAGATGCAAATGGTAGTAAGAGAGGCTGTCTAATCCATTCTAATCAACCTCGCAGCCGCGGCACTTTAGGTGTTCATTAGTAAACAAGAGGAAGAGGTTCCAGACGACTAACAGCTCGGACATAATTAGCATTTAGAGGATCCTGTGGTGGATGGAAACCACTGATACTGGGGTTAGGAGACCAGACATCTTTGATGAACACCTTTTGATTGTAACCCACTTTATGTGAACCCTACGTGCCAGAAAACACACACACTCCCTGATGGTTTGAAGTGATTTCATACTAATGATGCGATTCACTGAATTAGACTTAATTGCGATGAAAAAGTACATAAAAGATATATAAACTATTTGAAAAGAAATGTCCATTCCATATGAGCGCCTGTCTGCCATTTCCTGCCAAAGTCTATTGAGAGGTATTTTAGCATGCTGTCAATGTCTTCAACAGTATTCAAGATAAGATTTAGGCCAAGGCAAATTTACACATTGTAATGTTGTGCTCCCCAACTTTTACAGAGCCAGTGATTACATGCCGTACCAGAAAGGTCATAATAAATCCATTCTCCCCCAAAATGAAGACAGTAGGAGGAAAAAAAACTGAAATGGCAGGATTTCAAAATAACCCACTTACAGTTGCCGATAAAAGGTCTGATTATTATTACCCTTATTGATTGGACTCTGTCTTGTTGATGCCTACAGTCTAGCAAATCATATTCACCAAGGTCATATTCCACAGGGAAGTGGCTGCTGTACAGAGAATCCACGGAGAGTTTTTGACTTGCGTTTAATGTGTTGATTGGTTTATACATAGCACAGCAATACATATACATGCTTTAATTTTACGAAGCAGTTTGCTTTAAGTATAATTTAATGAACTATCTAAACTTATTAATAATTCAGTTCTACTCTCACAAAGTAAGTTGCTCATGGAAGCAATTAACCGAGAACATTTTTTTTTTTGATCGATAGATTGTTGGCATAAAATGCCAATGCATGGTACTTAATGTATTTGTACACAAACTAAACAGCCCATAATAATCCTGCAGTAATGTATTCTCAATGAAAGTAAAATATTGATAATTCTTAAAGGGAGTTAAATACTTTATTTTCCACTACTTTATGTATATTCACATACATAGCTGAAACATACTTCAAGGGTGGTTTGGAGACCACTATGCACCTATGTCTCCAACTACACAAAGAAAACACGTTCATTTGAACAAATGCATGATCGTGCACCCAGAAACGCTCCATCACTGTTCAAACCTGTTCCCTGTTGGTTATCTGTCATCACCATCTATCTAGGTTCCGAGAGTCCAAGACTCTGGAACGTTCTTGGCACCTTTAAGGGCAACAAGACAAAAGTACCTCAACCCCCCCCCCCCCCCCCCCCACACACACACACACACACACACACTCGCCCGCACACAACAGACACACGAGCACCCTTCCCATCACTGCTCTGCCATATCGACTGCCAACTTGATATTTCAGTTTCTGTTATGTGACATTTGGCTGACTGAACAGAGGTGTCGGGGACAGACATCACCAGGAGACGAGGCAGCGCACGAGAGAAAAAGAGTAAGGAAGGGAGAGAAAAAAAGATGGAGAGAGAGAGGAAAACAGACAGAGAGGGGAGGAAGGAGCAGAAAAGTACACCGGACAATGGGGGGGCTGAAGAGATTGAGGGAAAGGAGAGAAACGGACAAAAAAAGAACTGTCATATCCACCCTTATCGCAGCAGTCTGCATTTTCCCAAATGTCTCTCTTCAACTGGGAAAGGAGGGTGCATATTAACTGTAATGGTCTGACAGGGCCCAAGCTCCTGCAAGGCCACTCACGTCATGTCTCTCTCTCTCTCTCTTTCTCTCTCTCTCTCTCTCTCTCGCTCTTTCTCTCTCTTTCTCTGTGTCTCTGTCTGTCTGGCTTTACAGCAGCCCTTTCACTGGAATTTACATTAGCCACAGAATGAAATGGATCTCTTTGGCGTTTTGAACCAAAACCTTTCCTTCTTCGTCTTTTTTATTTGACTGCCACTGGGGGGGAAATGGACCATGATTTTAAATGCAAAGCGAAAGGGATTTATGAACAAAGGACGAGGAGCGAGTTCTGTTGAATCGTTAAAGCTAGCTCCCAGATCAGTTCTATGTATTAATGCAGAGAATGCGTTTGCAGATATAATACATGACTCCTAGAAGAGACAGCTCACTGTTGGATCAGGGCTGCACATCACACCACTGTTAATTAGATAGCCTCGAAAAAACCTGGAAGATTCCTGCAAACTTTTGTCTTTGGATGTCATGGTTGACTGATGAGTGAACGCTGTTAGGAGTTGCCCTCAGACGATGCAGCGAGCTGTTTACTACGTGTGGAAATGGCACATGTGCATTGGCTGCATTCGGCAATTCATAAATCAGACGATCCAATCAGCCCCTCAACAACCAGAGCAGTGACCGCGCTTCATTGACCACCTCCTTCACAGGTGAGCGGCGGAGTTGTAAGTCCACTACATAAAAGACATCCTGAATAACAACGGCTTGTTGGCTGAGCCAACCTCTTCCTCACCCCCGAGTCGGGTTTCAGAGGCGGCCCGGCGCTCACGGGAGTCCTGTGAATGTTTCATGACTGTAATGCCAGGGTCGGTGACGTGGACCCGGGTCCCCGCGGGTGAACGGGTAGAGGGCAGCGCTCTCTCTTTCCGTGTCAGCGCTTCTTTGAGGCAGAGCCACTCTGGAGGGTCCTCTGTGACCTGCCCTGTCACCGACTGACACCTGACTCCCCCCCCCCCCGTCTGTCTGTCCGTCCGCCCGCCCGCTCGTCACCTCCCTCCCTCTGTCCGCCCTTCCCCCTCCCCCCACCAGGTGCGCCGCCGCTGCGCTAGATTAGCAGGATCAAGGTCAGGTGCGTCGGGTTGACCTGAGCGAGTCACAGCAAAGGCGAGCGGACGCACCTGCCGCTCCCCCGCAGATTGATTTAATTAAGGGTATTGGGCTGGGGCGAGATATGAGGGCGCACTCGTGTTCTCTCTGGCGTTATCAAGCCCAGAGGGAGGCCTCGCAGGGCCGGTGCGTCTGTCCCTGTCAGGAAACGTCTTGGACAAGGAAGAAAAGAAGCGATGGGCGGGTGCGGGCACTCCAAAGAGCAACAGAACTGATGAATGGGTTTGTAATCCTCTTGGAAATGACAGGTGGTCTTCCCATCGTGGGGCTGATGTAGAGAGAGGGCTGCCTGCTGGCTGGTTTATCAAACGCCGCTGGTTCATTACAATATGTTTGTCCTTTCCCCACACTGACCTCATTCTAGGCCTTAATTAAACCCCCCAGACCAACATCAACCCTAATGACTTTCCTCTCTGGGCGGAGGTTTGCTGACTTGCAGGTTTGCATTCATGTATGAGCTTGCGTGTGTCAGTGTCAGAGTGAGTGCTGTGTAGGTGTGTCCGTGCATGCATGTTTAGGGCCACAGTCCCTATGCTATGGAAGTCCGTAATGTATTGGGACTGTATGTGTGGGGGTATAGTCAGTTAGTTTGTTTGCTTATGCCGGAAAAAAAAATACTTTACACTAGCTGGTGATCTCACCTACATTCCATTAAACCTTGTGTGTGTAATTACATTTCGAACGAGTTAAGTTTCCTCCAGACACGGTGGAGGCTCTTCATATGAACCCCCGGCATCTGATTCAAAGGAGGTGAGCAGGCCTTGGTGAGGAGGGACGAGGAAGACTGCTTAATGAGATTCTTAACCCGCTAATTCAATAGGCACGAGAGCAGAGGAAGAGTTGAGGACACAGGGAAATGCTAGGGGGGGAATTGGCAAGTGAACCTGTGCATACAATCGCTCGTGGCCACGTCGCCATTAACCACGTAGCCATTCTTCTACAACACACAAAGAACCTCATCGAGGATTAGTGCGCATATTTCAGTTTTCTGTATTCCATGCAGGGTCCTTACTCTCCCTCCTAGCCAGCTTTAATCCATCAACCTGTAGGCCAATCCTTTTGAACATTCAAAGCAGGAGCGAGAGAAGGCTGCAACGTGATCAATTACAGACTCTCTGACTGCTGTCTCGGTGTACTACGTCATCCAAACATTGTTACATTGTTACAATTTTTTTTCCCCCACCGCTGCAGTTACCCAATTCTCTGTTCAGTCTTCCGCTCCTTTTTCATTTCATGCAGTCTCTCTTCCAAAGTGAAAAGCACTTTGCTGTTGTCAAAACCTCCTGTGCTTTATATAGTATTCTAAAGTGAAATTTCCAGATTTCTTTCTCACCGCAGGTTTTTTTTTACGTATTTTTTTTCTTCTCTGTAAATTCAGTGGAATCCGGAGAGCAAAGCCTTTATTTAACTTGAAAGACAATAAAGAGTAGAGTATTTTCCCGATGGCCTGCGTACGAGGCTATGATTTGTTTACGCCTCACGGCTTCCCACACTGTACTGTACCCAACCCCTGACACTCAGCAAAGTCTCATTATCCGATCTTTTGAGGGGCCAGGGGGAAAACTCCACCGAGTTAATTCCTCTGCTGTGGTACCGCTGGCTGGCCTTTTCCCTGTATTGTTTCTCTGTGGCCTACATAATAGCCTGTGTTCTGTGGAGAAAGATCCTGAGGGGAGACTCTAATTACCCAGATATATAGTGCTGTTAGATTTCTATCTAAGGGCACTCTGTCTCTGCCTGCAAGCGTCCAGGTGCCTTACATGGAGCGTTCAAAACACTTCCTCTGCCATGTAAATAACATTCATCACCTGGTGAACAGGTACGGGATGAGGAGAGGGGCAGCGGGCTTGAAAGGGGATCGAGAGCTACTTGTCTGTCAATTTTGAAGTTTGGTGGCTTGATACAACGTGCTAAAACCAATGAATTAGTCGGTGTGCTTGTGGCTGAGTGTTAGCAGCATGTGTTCGGTTTTGAATGTCACACAGACTTAGAAATTTCATGTTATTATTTGCCTTGTCAAGCGAAATATTCATGGGGGTAAAATGGGGCGTAAATTACACAAGGCTTCTGTCACTCTCCCCTCTGATCGACCGTTAAATCATTTGTTTTCTCTGGGTAGAGTATTTTTTATCTCTGTTAAAAACACAGACACACATACAAATGCACATTACACAACTTAAATAGTATTGGAATATTTTAAACAAATATCCCATTCAGTCAGCTTAACCTTCTAATAATGATTGAGAGACAACCATTTTGATCATGACAAGGCTACAAGCCCAAGATAGATTTGATCAGCGGTATGTTGTGCCTGGGTTCAGGTGTGGGGTGTCTGGGGTGTGTGAGAACGACAAGACCACAGGGTCTAAGCAGCCTTGGCAAGTGATAGAGAGTGACCTGACTAACCTGCAAATTGATATTAAAACTCCAGATGTCTGCCTTGGCACGCCACCTAATATAATCTGCTGCTTAATTAAGCATTAAACACATGAAATTGGTTATAGAACCTGATTAATATATTGCTGACACGAGAGACGAGTCAAGTAGGCCTTTGGTAAAACGTAAAAAAAAAAATTTACCCCAACTTGAGAACACATTGGAGTCAGTAAATAAAATCACGTGTCACCCATATCTGTACAAAATCTCCTTGCCAATTGGTTGCCTGTTGCATGGAATCAATATAATTTATATGATAATATGGAAACACACAATAAACAAATATCGTAGCATTAGTAAATACAGTTAACCCATAATGACTTCACCCATAGATGTAAGGCACCCACCCCTTAACTTATGTGCAGTTAAAAGGAACCAGATGACTGGATGACGTGGTCCCTCCTCTCTTGTTACTCTCAACAGCCAGACAGCGTCTGAGCAATAGCTGAAAATGATGAAACTCTGGGGGCTCCGTCGCGCCTGGCATGACGGATGACTCTGCTGCGAAAATAGGGCATTGTCCCCCTCTATCATTTATTATGAGAGCTGGGCAGGTTTGATGGAGGAAGCCAGGTAGCTGGAGGTGTAGATCATTCATTCTAGGTGGTTGGCGTGCGGAGGAGGGGAGGGACGAGGGTCAGGGGGGGAGGGCCTCTAGGCATGGTTGGCATACAAGTCCACACACCATAGTGGACAACACGGCCACGTTTTTGTTTCCTTTTTTTTTTCTAGTGTTCGCTGAAAACATAAGCAGAACCCCAGCAGGATAGATACAGCACCAAACATAAAGCTTTTGCTGCGTCTTGATCATCAGAAAGTCCTTCAATGGCCAATAGAGGCAATCCCGTCCTCCCTGCCATGCAGCTGAATAGAGACAGGCCTACTGTAGTGAGCCCACTTGACCTGCCTGTGATATGTGAGTTTCTGTTAAAGTGGCTGCTGTGGCTACACACAAAGAAAGGGAGGTGCGCTAGTGTTGGGAATGTATCGTGGCTATTCCTAGCAGGCAAATAAGGGTATGAATACCTCCTGTCAATTTTCATCCTCGGTTATTTGTTTGGCTAACTTCAAATTGAAATTGCTTGCATATCATTTTGTGGGTTGTAGCGAGGCTTTGCAGCAAGGGCTCAGCACGGGTATGACTCGGGGATGTGTTCGCCGACTGATTGAGTGAAATAGGGCAAGCTGGTCTGTCTGGTATGTCAGTCGCGGGTACATTGTGCTAATGTATCTGCCTGTCTTTCTCCCGATGTCAACATATCTCAGGGGAAAGTGGGCTACTTGGTCAGACAGACCCCCCCCCCCCCATGCCATTAAATCAGATGTTTTACCTACTGTCCCCTACCAGCCGATATTATTACATTCGGCTCAATGGATTTTGGTATAACCTCTGTGACAAAAAAAATCTAACAAACACTGGTATTTTAAGATTCAGACTGTCTGGAGGTACTAAGAACGAAAAAAAGATTGAGTCTATTATTCAGCTACCGACGTTATGGCATCTGCAGGGGACCTTAATATTTTATTAGGCTGCATGTTTTAAGCACAAATCTCGAAATCTGAGCTTTTCTGCCAGGAAAACATTAACCTAGCCATTTGTGATTACATAGAATGTACTCTGCTGCCAGAACAATGCTGGAACTTTCCAAAGCTTTTTAGAAATAACCTGCTGAGAGTGCACAATCCCTGGTCAACTACAAGCACACTAGCTTTAGCAAACATGAAGCTTCAGTTACACAACCAAATAGTCAATGAAGATGAATCAACCCAGTGAGCTAACCAATTATTCTAATCAATGCAATCAAAGCACTTTCGTAAATTAACTATAATGAAATTTATGTTTGTTTTACAAGCGTGTGTGTGTGTGTGTGTGTGTGTGTGAACGTGTGTGAGTGTGTACGTACGTGTGTGTGTGTGTGTGTGTGTGTGTACTAGTGTGACAGTTTCTGCTAGCGTCCTGTACAAAACGTATACACTACACCTTTAACAAAGCCCCTGATAATTGTTTTCTTGTGCAAATGTGCATACAGCATGCCTAAAATCTTGCCAGGGAATACATCTGGGATATTTATTGTGGCCATGCACTTTTTGAAATAAATCTTATTTTTACATTGCAGCTCCCCATCTCTTTCAATTTGCATGCAACTCTTGGCCAGACAAGCTTGTTTGCTTTAATTCAACAACGGTGTAGTAAGCACTTTGGCTGCGGCTCTGGTGTCACAAAGCAGTGGTGATGGATAGCTACAGTGACAGACATATATTGGCATGGCGCTTTGATATGTAGGCTCCTGAGTGCTGCACTTGACAAAAATAATCCTTCTCAATAGGTTGGATGGTTCCCCTTTTTGTGCCAGCAGCCAGACTTACAGCCCCAAAAATTATTTGACCTTGAGATGATAAGTTATTACAGCTCTCGAAATGAGGAAAATTAATTTGTGTCTGTTAGACTACCAACTGCAACACCTGTTTTGAGATTTTCTGCAGCTGGGCACCACACAACATTTTAGTGAGAGCAAGGAGAGAGGGAAGATTATGGGAGCTACTATTAAAGAAGACAGTATGTGTTGTGACATGCAACTTGCGATCAGAAACATCGGCAGGATAAAATCGACTGGTTCTTTAAAATACGTTCCACATGTTTTTCAGATGTTAGGCTAGTTACTGAATACCATCCACAATTAACAACCTATAGCAGACCATTAAAAATAGGTTGTTTCTACAAGTCTACAATATACTCAGTAATTGCCATTGCTCGGAAAGGTTATGCGATAACCCCATGTATAAATTGGTATAAGGAGCTGGATGGATTTCATTACCAGGAATCTAAATCCTTTGTTATTTTGACTGCCTATTCAACTCATACATTCAAAGGTTAGTTTTCAAAAGTAAGAATTAAGTTTTATTAAGTCGATTAGATATCAAACAAGTACTTAAAAGCAATAAAGGAACACTTAACTCATCAAACGACTCAATTCAAAATGTGCCTATCAAGCCCTAATATGTTTCTTTGGCGATATAATATAATTTTTGCCGCTGGAATCTACCGAGAAGAAGAAGAAGAAGAGGCTGTTTTAACTGGCAGTTAAGCATATTCCTTTATGCTGGAAATGGCCCAGAGATTAATTGTTCTCTGTCAGACCAATACGAATTTCCAGACTTAAAGCCATGACTTGAGCTATTTGTTTTGGCATCGTATGAGTTGCTTGTAGGCCCTTAGAGATGTGTGATTACTGTCAGTTATGATGAGGAGTTCCCACTATGCCCTAGTGTCTGCTCGGCTTAGCAAAGTTAAGTCTTGATTTTTTGTTGAATTTTGTTATTTTCTCTATGTATTGTATTTTTTACTGTTGTATGGAGAAATTACTTTTTTATGGTATTCATCCAATCTCCTTGGAATCATTTTGTGAAATTATTGACTCATGCCTGGCTTTATCAAAAGTGATGGCAATAATGTGTAAAACATCACAAGCATTACACATATTTATTGCAGCCAATACAAATAGTAAAAGGGCATTTTAGATTTTTTACAATGCTAATAATTCAACTGATAAAACAAGCTAAGTGTGTCAAAGCAAACTCATTGTGATGGTAAATATCCTATTGAAAGATGTAAGATAAAGTGTGTGAGACTGGTTATTTCCTATTTTTAATAGCGGACAACAGCAGCGTGCACATGCTGCATGCTCTGGGAAAGCACATGGTGGGGGTTCCATTATTATTGTTTGTGTATCGTTTGAAGGAAAAACCCGCAAAACATTGAGCTGAATGTCCAGTGTTTCTCCTGCGTTCAAAAGAACCTTAGCTATTACTTTGCAAAATTGCAAGTTCAGGATAGCCTTTAGCTTAGCATTTTGCATAATTTGGATCCTACAGTCCTTTGACAGGTGGTTACAAAGGGGTAATTAAACACTTTAATAAATCCGGCCAACATCTCCCCTATTGAACAACATACTATCAAAGGCAAATTTAAGTACAGAAAACATATTGACGTTAAACTTTAAAAATATTTGCTAATAGTGTATAAGTCTGATAAGTCTCTTGGTAACTGATCATGTCTGTGTTGGATCACAACACAACACCATGAATTAAAAAAAAATGCAATGAGCTTGCTTCCTTTTTTTACACATAAAATTGATTCCATTAGAAAATCCATCATTTCATACACTTCCTAGAACACCATATTACATAAAGATTTTACATTCCCACAATAAACTAAAGTAATGTGGCAAAGATATCACACTTTAAAAGCATTGACTACAATACTCTTAAATAAACAATCAGACATCTTAAGTCGTCCATGTGTTGTCTGGATACTCTTCCAACAAGCTTCTTTAAAAGGGTATTTGAGTGCCTGACATCAGATTTACTGCAAATAAGTTAAGTGCTCTCTCCAATCTGACATCTTCCTGAAGTCCCTGAAAACTGCAGGCATTAAACCTCTACTAAGAAAGCAGAGCCTTGATGCTTCAATAATTGTCTACTACAGACCTATTTCTAAACAGCCCTTTATAAGTAAAATCATCGAGAAAGCTGTTTTACAACAACTAAAGGATTTCTCAGTCATCACTGGCTGATATGACACCTTCCAATTAGGATTTTGACCACTTCGACCACTGAAACTGCTCTTATTAAAGTTTTAAATTACTTCTGTCTAAACACCGACTCTGGCAAGATTTCATTCTTGGTGTTATTGGATCGTAGCGCTGCTTTTGATACTATTGACCATAGAATATTTCTGTAAAGATTGGAAAAGTGGTTTGGACTATCCTGTATGGTCTAAAACTGGATAAGTCATATCTAGAAAACAGGAACTATTTTGTGTCCATTGGCATCTGAGCTAACTAATATGACATGCGGAGTCCTTCAGGGGTCAGTTTTAGGGCCTTCACTATTCAGTCTGGACATGCTTATGTTTGGTCAAATTATGCAAAACAACAATATCACCTACCACAGTTATGCAGATGACACTCAATTTTACATAGCTTTTTCATCAAATGACCATGAGGCTATAGGATCACTGTGTCAGTGCATTGAGCAAGTCAATGACTAGATGTGGCAAAATTTCCTTTAGTTCAATAAGGAAAAAACTGAGCAAATTATATTTGGTGCTAAAGAGGAAAGGCTAAAAGTAAGACCACACCTTGAGTCCATATCTCTCAAAACTTAAGGACCAAGCTATAAATCTTGGTGTCATCATTGACCCAGACCTAAAATTCAACGCTACGTCAACTTGGTAATAAAATGAGCATACTATTACTCAAAAACATAGCAAGACTCAGAGGACTCATGTCCCCAAAAGACTTAGAAAAACCTATTCATACATTTATTACTAGTAGGCTGGACAAGTGTAATGGTCTATTGTATACGCTTGGACGACTGCAGCTTGTTCAGAATGCTGAGGCTAGACTTTTTACAAAGACCTAAAAATATGATCCTATTACCTCAATTCTCAAATCACTACACTGGCTCCTTGTGTGTCAGAGAGTTGATAACCTTCAAGTCACAAAAAAATCTGGGGTCAAAATACATTATAAACATGCTAATACAATATGACCCTTCTAGACCCCTCAGGTCATCTGGAACAGGTCTGCTCACCATCCCCAGAATAAAAACTAAAAAAGGTGAATGAGCGATCTTCCGGAAGATCTGAGATTCACTCCTAGCCTAACTGATTTTAAATCCAGATTAAAAATGTGTATGTACTCCATTGCATTTGGTGCAATTGTTCCTTCTTAACTATTGTATTTCTATAAATTAAAATAGTTTTATTTATTTTCATTATCTTTTTGTTTTCTGCTTGCCTTGTGTATAGCACATTGAATTGCCTTTGTGTATGAAATGTGCTATACAAACACATTTGATTTGATTTGGTGTTTTCTCTTTTTTGAATTATTTTCTTTTTCGGTTTGTGCTTTGCAAATAGAGCACTGCTGCAAAATAGATGTCTCAGTCAGTCAACCCTGTGTGAATCAATAATAATAAAAAAAATTTGGACTTGCTGCTGTCACTGCTAACTTGAATGTAGCTAGCTACTAGCTACAATTCAGTATCTTTGTCATACAGACCAGCAGTGGCAGCAGCAAACCCTTGCCTTGAGCTTAGCCACTCAAATAAAAGGGGATTTGGTATCTTATTTTGTAGACATACTACAGTTACAGTATGCAGCCAGTGTGCCAATATGCAGGGCATGCTGCAAAATCAAAATGCACCTCCCTCCAAAAAATGAAAATGGAGTATTCAACTATGCCATTGCATAAGAAGAATACAATTTGACACAAACATTACGTTGAAACTCCAACAACACTTTATATGGCCCATCAACTGCTGAAGAGAATCATTAGTGCTTTTCTACAACGTCTTCAGGGCTGAGAATCTAAGAGCTTCAGGCTTGAAAACAGTCAAAAGTCCCTCCAGGCACCTCGGGATGGAATGCTGATTCTACCTTGTTAAAAAGTATTTATCATCTCATACAACAAAATCAAACACATGGAGCTGGAAAACAACTCCAAAAATAAAATCAGCATTTACAATACAAATGCAAAACATTATCACACAAAGAAGCATGATGCAGCATATACTTTATATACGTATATTATATACAAGGACCTTCTCTTGCAACTGTAGGGTCATGCAATATCATGTAATCTTGAGGCGCGAGAAGCTAAGTGGTTTGAAGGAAATTAAAATGAATTTATCTCCACAGAAAGTAATTTATACATTAGGATGATAAATGGGTGCAGACTTATGAAGGTAATTACCTAGATATGTTAATTTTCAGTTATCATTTGGTCGGTTTAGGAAATCAATGTGTCCTATGCTCAAGGCCCTCCCAGGGGCTATGACTGCCAATCTAGAAGGCCGGGGAAAATTGGGTAACCATAGTTACGGCACCAGAAGTGGTGGGTGCATCATAGGACAGATGTATTAAATTACACATACCTGAGCCTCTACAACCAAGAATATCTACCGAGGATTCACAGACTAAGACTCAGATGGACTTCTAACAATGTCATTCAAGTTGGTACTGTGAGGCCGTAATAAACCATAAGCAGTGTCTGTCCGGAATGATCTTTTCTTCCAACAGACCATAGAACAATGTTTCCTAATGATCACCCCCAAATTAACTGGGGATCTTTCTCTGCCCACTATTATCTTTCAATGGGTAAATAGCTGACTATTCCATCCATCCATGCATAAAGTAAACTGTGTGCTTTCATCTTCAATACAATCTTCCCTTACAGCACATAAGTCAACATGTTGACATGGCAAGACAAATTATATTTGATGCATCGACTGTGGTCAAGTTCATGACACTAATAAACCTACCTGCAGAAAAGGCATTAAAACAAAGCCCGGAGCAGACATAACAGCCCGGAGAGACGCTTTGGGGCCAACAGGAGTTCATTACAGATCCTCTGTAGAGCTCCAACAGGTAACAAAGTCAACCATATGTCAGTGTCTTTACTGAGTTCAATATATCTCCAGTATTCTCTAATTGTATGACTCTGTGGCGTGAGTGCTACATGCCGTTGCCATGGTGTTGCGTCTCAGGCTCGTGCTCCATTGGCTGGGCTTGGCCAATAGAGTGATGAGTCCTGGGGTAAATGGGCCTGGAAATATCTGTGGGAGATTTGTAGCCAAGGAGATGTATTGGAAAATTGGCATTTTAGTGCACTACACAGAAACCTAAAGTCACAAAGGTCAGACCTTTTTGTCTGTATCCAAAGCCAAAGAATACTTGTTTTTCTGTACCCAAAGCCATAGAATACTTGTTTGTCTGTACCAAAAGCCAAGGAATTCTCAAATTCCCAAACTATTGGATTTCTGTTTTCTTTCTTTCTTTTGTCGAGTTCACGATCCCAATCACATCTTTTTAATACCCCCTCCTTCTTTGCCTGCTCAGAAAGTCTGACGAGAGGGATTGATCATATATGGCTACCTTTCTTGGACTGTGATGGCTGCAAACACATTCAATAAGTGCAAGTGTAACGACACATAATAAGTCTAACCCATCGCTAACTAGCCTTTGGTGAGCTTGTTCGACAAGCAATACGGACAGCACAAATTGTCAGCAGAGACCTTTAAATTAATTGTGCACGCCCATGTAATTGTTCACACTCACGTTAATTCTGTAGATGTGAGAGCAGTATGTCAGCAACATAGCATCTTGTCGACAAAGCTTGGCATTAAAGCTCGGCCACAAATTGTCGCCTACTTATATAGAAGACACGTTGTCATCGTTTCACAAATTGCTTCTTGGCGAAAAGCACAGTTGACTGTGCTGAGGTATTTGATTATTAACTTCAAATAAATATAATTTTTTTCCACCCCATCGTATAGGATTATGTTTCACTATGATAAACAACATTTAATTTAACTTCAACCCTTTGGCAAGATGAATAGTGCTATGCATTGTTAGAAATTCACATAAATGAGTTTGAAGTGTGCACATTTTTAGATAATCCTTAACAGGGAATAAATGTGATCTCAGCTGCCTGAGAGCAAAGACAGCAGAGGGAACAAATGCACTGCTTCTCTTTACTGTTGGGCAGATAACCCTCCCAAAGACTCCAGACCAATCTCAAGGCACACCATCGTCTGATAAGATTCTAATATGATTACTTCATTCACTGCTGATCACCTGCTAGGGGACGTCTATAGATAAAAATCTGGATATAATAATTTCCAACTCAACAGCAAATAAAATACTAATAAATTAAGAACTGCCGTGTTGACAATGGAATTACTGCTGTTTCATCAATTGTGTTGTCTTACAAGGCCAGCAAATATACTTGTGGGGTTCTAATGCTTAGCAATCACTTATTTAGCTGAGCGTATTTATTTACACTTGGGTTCCTACTGTATGTAGGATGAAAGGCTGATATTGGGAAAAATAAGAACAAGAGAAGACAATGGTTACAAGGACAATGAAACAATACACAAATACAAATACACACACACACACACACACACACACACAAATACTGTACACACAGACTGAAAAAGAATACGTCTCCAACAGTGGCACATTATCATTTGACCAAATTGGAGTGTTTTTTTCTGACCCACTTTATGGGGTTGATCCTTCAGGGTTTGGCCTTTCTGCACTTGTTAAGCAAGTACAATGGCATATTCCTTTGATGTGCAGGTATTGATTCTACTGATACAAGAGTGGGGGCTGACCTATAGCATTGATCTGAGAAAACCCTTTCTGAATTTTTTTGTCCTTCTCTTGAACAAGATAGAATGAGAGCGACTTGTTTCAGAAAGCTTTGAGAATAAGTCTGGAATTATTAGGTGATATTTGTTGTGACAATAATAATGAAATAAACAGTTTACAGAAAAATTCAAAAATCTCCTATAACATCATCACATTCACTATGGTACCTTTAGCAAGTGTTTAGTAGGATAAATAAAAAGACTTCTATACACTTTTAAAGTCACAAAACATGAAAGACACACAAGTCTTCAAATCACCAACATCCTTGTCCTGTTCCGGATGTCCTCAGAGGCAGGGGTAACAACGTACATTGTTAGTTTGCAAGTGCTCTATTGCTGAGCTCTTGCCATTGTGATTCCTGACAGAGTCTACAATTGTGAGCTAGATTTAAACCCGTCTGTTCTCTCAAAGGTCAGACAGTCATTTCAGATCAGCAGGTAATGGAGTTGACAGGGTTCATCGGAGCTGTGTTGTCATGACCTGAGGGACCAGGAGTAGGTCTGCAACGTCTGCAACAACCTATGGTCAAAAACATCTTTCCAGAGCCCTATGGTTTGGAGCTAAGTAGGGGGACTTGGGTGGAATTGAATTGTTCATGCACTCAAGGTTGGTGTGTGCCTATGTTAGTGTCTCGGTGTGTGTGTGTTGAAGGGGATGGTATTTGCTCCTGAAGGCAAAGCAAGCAAAGAAAAAATAACGTGGCAAAGTGAACCATACAATGAACATTTTATTGAAAGGCTTAAAACAGACTGAATAGGAATATAATAACTTGTGTATTTGCCTAAACTAAAAGCATAAAGAATCAGGTCAAAACAAATCGAAGTCAGGTTTGAATTATCCTTCAAAGAGAAGCTATTTTAAGGGGAATAGATGTAAGCAACCTGCTTGTGATTCGAAGTGTATGGAGCACCACATTAGGATGGCATTCTAGGACAGAATTAAAACCTGGTGGGAGACTACAATGATGCCGATCTCACCATGGCTAAAGCCACAACCTGAGGCAGCAAATACCCAATTAAACAACTTTGCTGTCTCTCTCTCTCTCTCTCTCTCTCTCTCTCTCTCTCTCTCTCTCTCTCTCTCTCTCTCTCTCTCTCTCTCTCTCTCTCTCTCTCTCTCACACACACACACACAATTCCTCTTTCTGTCCTCTTACCCTCTGCTTGTCTTTCCCCCCTCCGACCACTCTCTGTGTCTCTCTCAGATGTAATAATTACCAGGGACCCTGCATATATAGACTGCTGCAAAGATGATGTCTTTGGAGGTATGACATTCCATGGACTCTAACAAACAACCAAAATAGAAAGTGCTTCCCTAATCCATATATATATATATAGTCACATGTGTGGTACTTGGCTGTCGACATTCATGCTGTGGCACGTAGAGAAAATGCTTCTACCATGTTTGACTTTAATAGACCCGGAAGGCAACAGCCAGACAGACGATGTTGCGTAATTGTAGGTAATTATGTCTCTCTATTGCTTTGTCCATTAACTCGAACAGCAAGGGTAATTTAATGATAATTTCAACCGCACCCACTGCCACGGCCATTATTAAAACTACATGTAATCCCACAACATGAAAGGTTGCTATATCAAAACAAATCTGGATCTGCGTGTGACAGCCTGGAAAGGGCAACTACGCTAAGCTGCTTCGTCGTACAATAGTGCTCGACTTTGTTTCCCATGACCTTTCTGCTGCTGTCTTTTCCATGGTCTCACTCTCTCCTTCCTGTCAGTGTTACTGATCAGCTGTACAGCAGTGCACAGGCCGTCTCCCAGAGCCAGCCAACATCAGCTCAACTCGCAATCTATCTCTATAATAATATCCACCTCAGCCCGGGACCCCGTCTCTTCATCTTCACGCTTGTATAATGCGTTTGGATCTGGCGGCACAGTCTAGCAGAGTGGACACTTCACTTCATGAATATAAGAAAATGATGGGAGATGAGGAAGGATGGGTTTAAACTGATTTGGTTGAAGACTAATGCCTTTCATCATGGTCAGATATTGCGAAGGGCAATACTGCATATTGCATATCTTCAAATGCAGTCATAAGTAGTCATCTAAATATCTGCACCTTATCAGTGCTCACATAGTGTTCGCTTTATGAATAATGGAAGATATTTTTAATGTCTTTTTCTTTGTGTATGCGATATTGAAGGGCTTCAGAGAACATGTGTTTTCACCCATAACATTCCTCTGCTTCCAGCGTTAAGTCTGCTCACCCTGGCCAAACAACATTTCTATTTAATTGAATGACCTAGAATGACCATCTCATTTGTGGAGCTGAGATCCATTTAACCCATGTTCTACACTCCGCAATTAGCTAGGTGTGTTTGATGTTGACTTTGCAGCATTGGAACTAGATTCAAAAGGAAAATTGTGCGTAGTCTCCATTTCAGTCATGCACCAAGGAGCAGGAATGCCTTCAAATTCCCACTGAAGTAATGTCTATTCCTGGCAAATTATGATGGATGTTTTTACCTCAGAGTAGGGAAATGATGTTGGAAAGTTGAGGGAGAGACCCACTAGGGAGATGTTGTTGGAAAGTCTGTTTTTCCGATCTGAAAATGGCATAAAACCACCTGCAGAAAGTCAATTAACATAACCCTGACACAGACTTACACAACAGAGGACTACAAACAGCAAATTAAAATATAGGGGGACCTGCCGCCATTCAGATAACACTGGTTAAAGAAGCCGCACAATTTACCAGCAAATAGAAAATGTATGGTTATAGAGACATTTGCGTGAGCTACATTTTTCTTGAGATAAGCGGTAAAACTGATTTTTATTCCAGACGCTGACTGGCTGGTAGTGAATATCTATATCGAGCATGGCAACAAAAATATAAATCAAAATTATTATTAAAATTTTTTTGGGAGGAGGGGGGTAGTTACATCAAAAGTTCCCAATCTGACTGAAATATTGCTACAAACGGTCTCATCAGACACAGACTAAGTTTGAGTAATAGTGCAATCATACATCTGGCCTCCCTAACCCTTCATCTACTCACCCAATCACACGGTGTAGATTTGGTCACGGAGGAACATTTCGAAAACCATGCGACTTACACCTTTGACCTTTAAAGAAATAATAATCACAGTTTATTCCTGGTAATTGTTTCCGTAATGGCAGCCATCGTAGGGGAAGACAAGAACCTGTGATTCCATCTTGCTCTAATAGCCGGCTGGACAACAGGGTTCCTTTCATGCCATGATTGCGACTGTACGTCCGTTATTGTGTTCTGGGAACATCTCAGCCCCTCTTAATCGACTATTTAGAAAGAGCTAGGGGGCGATTGTGCCACAGGGAGTTCTTTGTAGCGCCATGGGGATGAGTTTCAGAATTAGGCTCCCCGTAAGAGCTCCGTCCAAATAGCTCCTACTCCCAGAACACACCGCTGTGTCCATAATTGATTTTCCTTTCTCAAAACATCAATAACCATTGATCATTTTCAATAGGGTCCATCTCCACCAGACAGAGAAGCACCATGGGAGAAAGGTGGAGAAGCAGGTCAGTGGAAAGGACTCGACCTTTGTCGACCCCTGCCTGCTACATGGACCCCGATCTTTTCCAAGGATATGCCTGAAGGCCATGCCAGGCAGTCCAACCTAATTGACTAATTGAATTATGCTACGGAGGAGGAGGAGGAGGAGGAGGAGGAGGAGGAATAGAAATGTGGCCATAGCCAACTGTCAAATTACATTAGCATTTGTGTGTTCAGTGCTGTGTGCTCGGATCCTCTGTTTCTATTAATTCGCTTTAATGTGTGAACAGAGGTTGTGGACACTCATTCTGTTTCCCAACTGTTCACCTCTGAATCGGAAAAAAGCTGGCAGGAGCATTACATCTGTTTTGGTGGAATTATTTTGAAACGAGCCAACAATAATAGCCCATTTGTGTGCTATTTGATGGTAATATTATCTGTCTAGTCTTTTTATCATGCGGTGGACCACACGAGTGAACCTCAAAGTTACAGTTGGAGAGAAAGAAAATATCCCTTATATAAGGCACACGCTACCAGGGTCCTGAAATGGTACTGTAGGAGCACGCTCTTGCAGCCTTGCAGCCTCGCAGGGCTGAGGGTTTCTTACGATATCCTCTCTGACAAGTGTTGCTGTCCCATGAGTAACACTCCATGGCATGATAAAGTAACTAAGCAGATCTGCCGTGTGCCTGACTGTCCTGTCCACGAGGCGGTGTGTGAAAAGCCTATGTGACGTGTGCTCCCTGCTGGAGCCCCCCGGAATGGAGGCCCCGGGTTTCACCACGAGTTTCTGTTCTCCCACATGATCAACATCAAGGGCTGCAGGGGAGGGAGAGAGACGACTCACATCTCCGTGGGGCTGTGGGGTCCCTCCTCTGTTACTGTAGCGGAGGACGCTGCCGTGCGTTCCGATCAGCTCTTAAGAGGATAGCTATTAGAGGCCTAGATGAAGATTGAAGAGGAGCGAGTGACGCATTTTCAAACGTTTGATTTGGTGGATGTGGTCAAACGGCTAAAAAAACATTTTTGCCGAATACAAATCGGTGCTAATTATTTGTTTAACTCAAGTGATTGATTTGTGGCTGCTATGCAATATGGAAGAAATTAAACAATATTGAATAGTACTCCAATTTTCAAAGACACATAATCACTCACAATACATTTAAGCATTCTAACTGTCAACCGTTATATTTGCCCATCAATTCCTTGTTTAACTAACGTTAATTACCCTTTAACATTTTAACAGCTTGTATGTTGTGTAAGTTTTTAACTGAAAACTTTTTGAAATATGTTAGGGCCACAGTCTTAATTGGAACAGTGATGTTCTAAATCAATAATCTTTCATATGTATTGTGCATTGCTCAGGTGTGTGTGTGTGTGTGCGTGCGTGCGTGCGTGCGTGCGTGCGTGCGTGCGTGTTTGTGTGTCTCTGCTTGTCTTTGTCTAAAAGGAAGGTGAGCAGAGTGGTGAAGGAGCAGCAGCAGGGCAGGGGGGGAAGAAGTGACCTGAACTTTAACAGGATGGAGCCAACCCCCTAGGGAGAAAACATGCAGTAAAAGCTGAGCCGCCCCACATCTGTGGAGTAAATGGGCAGCAGAGTGGAGCATGTTCTCCCAAACAGGGCCAAGGTAAATTGCCTGGGGACGTCAACTTGTAATTCCTTTTCACTGTTGCTTGACTCATCAGTAAGTGCACAGAAATCCTCAAAAGCCCTAGCTTTATTCAAGTTTTACTGTTCTTTTGTTGTTGTTGTTGTTGTTGTGTGGTTGTGCTTCCCACCGGGGTATCCATTGTCGGAATGGGGGGGATGCTATCATAACCTAGGAATTGAATGTGGCATGACGTGCAGAAAAAGGATTGTGCAAAAACGGAAGAGGAGAACATTCTCCTAGGCAACCACTAAGTATTTATGGCTCACAGGGGTAGAAATGTTTGTAAGCATTACAGGCAAAATTTGTTTAAAACCAATAGTTACTCGATTATGTCAGATATCTAATACCTACGGTGGTTTTACCTTTGGGATATTTACATAAATATTGTATTTATTTCCATTACTTACCTCATACTGCACAGTAGATGCTGGTTTACGTTCAATAATGTGATCCAGAGTGGGCAAATGTATTGCTTTAACAGGGTTTATATTAAGTTACTTTATTCAAAAGCAGTTAATTTCCAAAGGTACACTAGGGAGCTGACTTACTGGCTGCTAAGTGACTCCCTTTTGAGTTATTGCCTGGTGTTAATTCTCCTAAAGAGTCTGAATACAAACCCATACCTCTCTTGATAATTGCAAACCTCTCAAGGAGGTGGAGGGCATCCATCTGTGAACAGCTGAAAAAATAATGGCGTAGTTAAGGCCTGCTCAGGGGAACCAAACGCATTTGTTTGTTTGAAATGCCCCGTTCTGAAACCCAATGAGAAATTAGGCATGCTTTTAGGCACGCCTCCGTTTGAAACTCTAGTAACAAGGTGAGACAAGCAAGACGCATTGTTTCACTATCTGTAATTCATCCATTTCAATTTGGAAGGCTCAGCACAGTCTTGACTTAAAGCGGCCCCATTTAGCCTTCTGTGTTTACTGTCTGAGGGCTCTGAAGAGGTGAATTTCCACCTGCCTCGGCCAGGCGACTCTGGGTGACAGCACCAATCCCACTTTATCAGCCCTCCCCACCTGCCTCCTCCTTCTCTCCACTTCTGTCACTCCTCTGTCTGTCTCTCATCTTCCTAGTCCCTGGATGCTCCAGGTTAGTGCCAACATAGTGATAAGAGCAGTGAATTAAAATTATATATATTATTTAATTACGTTCTAAATTAAGAACATTGTAAAGCTTATACATTATATATGAATATTCACTCTACCATGTGAGGATTAAAACATTTTTGAGAGAACCTTGCCTGTGGGTAAAATGCACAAATGCAATTAATTAATTTCAATGGGAAAGACATTTTTCTAACCTTAGATAATTCGGTGACACAAAAACCCCCGAAAGAAAACATAAAAAAATGGTGATGTTAGGGATTTATTTTTTTATGTAATGAAAGTTTCAAGTGTGATAAAAAGGAGCAGGGTAAAATGCTAAATACTATTTTTGTTTTTATACTAGATGATAGTTGAAAACAGAGCAGACAGTTACACTGCACTGTCAGTTGGTACATATAAATTAACTATCCTAACTTCTGCCTAACTGCCTAACTTCCCCTATCCATAGATATATATATATATAGAGAGAGAGAGAGAGAGAGAGAGACATATATACTGTTGTTACACAGAAATGTCCCTTGTGATTAATTAAGTCTATCTCTATATGTAATTAATCTATCTATTTTCCTTATGTGGCATTTCATGTTCTGTTTTTTTTCAGTCAGACAACCCATCTATCTTAAACAAGTTGTTGAATGTAAATCCACTTCAGTTTGGCATGATTGGCTCTGCTTGCGTTTCAAGCATCCTGGCGTAACATAAACGGGCATCCACCCTCAAAGGCAGAAAGCACAAACTTTAAATACACCTCCACTCTGACATGAAACAGTGATATTGGTGTGTGTGTGTGTGGGCACAGTATAACATATTACTTGTCAGCACTGAACACACTCATGTTTTCTGTCTAAGCAGAAATCTTCCCTTTTTGTTATTATGGGATATGCAATCTTATTGTATCTTCTTACAGTGATGATATTTTATCCAATATATCTGTATAAAAACATCGTGTGACGTACACAGTACATATGAAGAGATAATCCTTGTGTTTTCCTTTAAAAAGTCTTGGATTAACATTAAATTAATGGTGGTCAGATTAGTAGTTGAGATCTAGCGAAAAAGGAACAGCAAAGCACAAACTCTAAGGACCTGAGTAGAAATCGACACCAACAACCTTACAATGCCACAACATCTGGCAATGGCCTCTATGGCACCTGAAACCCAAGCTTTTTGAACTTGGTTATGACCTACCCTTAATCCTATATCCATTTCTGTACCTGTTTTCTTTCACAGGTAAAGTCATAAAGCAAACAGGTTTCATTTGAAGACGGCGACCCTGATGAACCTCAAGGCACACCAAGAGCGTACCCTACTGCTATGTCATGCTCTGTTTAGAGAGCAGAGACACAAAGAGAGCCTGATGTGTATGGATTTTCTTTTAACGGTAATATGACTGTCAGGGGGCCTGCACAGCTTGTGTGAGGATTGGGAGGCAAAGACAGCAGTAATTGAAACTGACAGCGGGCTGAGCAGAATGACTCGGCGGATAACAACAATCATAAACCCCATAATCATCCCGGCAGCACCGCACGCCAAATTTCTTAGGTAAACAAAATTACCCAGCTGACACCCACCATCTTATTTCCCCTTCCTCATTGATTGTCTGATCCCTTGTCAGGGCTTACAATCAGCCCTTATAGAGCACAGCTATGTATGGGGGAGTCGTACATCCCCATGTCAATGGGTTCTGGCACTATTCATTCCAAAAGGTTCCAGTTGGGAGTTTTAGTCCTCCCATATTACGATCTCTTTTTTTTGTGTGTGACGAATGCTGTTTTTAACGGATAACATTGAGTCTTAAGGTAAGACTTCCACTGTTGCCTCAGCGCAGGATCCATTTTCTTTTTTTCATGTACAATAAAAAGAAAAAGAAATACTATTTGTAGTAAACTTGAGTAGTTTTATTTGTAGATCTGATGCAATTCTCATTTTAAAAAGATTCAAAGTCATAAAAAAACAGGCAGAGTTTAAAATAAAATGAATTCATTATGACCCCCATGTATGTACATGTACGGTTATATCTCTAATTAGACACTTTCTTTTTGGTTCCATATTCCGATTTCAATTAATTTCTCATTTCATTAAGTCACAATCTAGTTGCTGCAGATTCGGAACAAACATCTGTCCTCGTCATTTCCATTAAGTGCAAGCTGTCAGGCATGTAATCAGAAAATCATGTGCTGTCACTCATATACCATTATGGAGAAAGTGGCTCAATTTCTGTGTGCATGATTTTTTTTTCGTTCAGTCCCTTGCCTTAACAACTGTTGAAACTCCTTGAATTCAGAGTCTGGTCTCGACAGCTGTTTCTGTCCCCCCTGCTTGCTAAGCAGAAAGCCCTTAAAGCACTTATACTCCGCTTCAGACAATCTTCCAAGGAGTGGCCCTGTGTATGTCAACACCCAAAACTTAATTCACAATTATGATTTTTATATTGAACCAAGACATTTTATTCATCAAACGAAACATACTCAAACATCCTCAAGAAAGTAAACAAACAAAAAAATTGAAATCAACACTTGACACCAAAGCAACCAGCAGTATTCATAAGAAAACAAAGTTGGTGGTTAGCATCCTCTTCAGGTACTGATGGATGAGTGAGCTGCTGAAATGTTATTATGCTTGATGTGTCCCTCCCCGGCCTGCAGTGGAAGGCCACTCTGGGGCATGCTCACAGCAGCTGGAGGGAAGGAATTCCACCTTAAGGATGACCCCCCTACTCGTATCAGCAGGGGGATACAAACCTGCCTGAAAGACACTTTTTTTCTACCACGCCAGCGCACACATGTGCATGCGCTAACGCATACACAAAAACACACACACACACGCTCATTAATATTACGACTAAATGAGTATCTTTTTTTATTTCGCTATAACATCTCCTCTTTGTCTATCTCCGGTGCTTGATATTCATTTTTGATTGAGTAGAGACTGCATTGAGTTGCAAAAACAAGAGACACAAAAGGCACACAAACATATATTAATATTTAACAAATTGGAGTGTCATGCGTTTAATCCTCATAAATATTTCACTGCAGAGTGCAGATGCAGATACAGCTTACAAATGAATCTAATTATCATTTATCCTTGATGAAGCGCTGAAGACATTTGGCGAAAGAATGTTAATGCATTTCTGAGAGATTCCAGAGTTGTCGCAGGGGTCAATTTGAGATCGGCGGACCAAAGTAAAAGAGTGATAATCCCAGGTCACTCTTTTATTTCTGTGGTTGCCAGTAGTTGTGCCCCCAGACAGCTCTGTCTGTGGCTCTGCCTCTCATTAACCAGTACCGGGGTGTAGACAAATGGTGGGAAATGAAATGGATATGCTTTAAAGTCACTTTAATGGGTTCATGCATTGCCATGAACAGAGCTAATTAAGGTCAGGGGATTTCTCATCACAGGCAGTTCCACAGTTGTGTACATTTTTATCAAGGGCATTTATTATACACTGCTGACGAAAGCTGAATTGCCTTGCTTTGCCACAGTAAAGAGAACTATCTTCCCTCTGTTAGCATAACCCACTTTCACAACATGACGCCCAAATTCTTCCGAAGCTTGGCTCTTTTGTAAAAGAGGTGTAACAGCTTTCATAATGTGATTAATCCCCTTAAAGTTCTGTGAACACTAAATATTTTTGTCTTGGTATTACATACAAATAAGTTGATCCAGCGCTTTTTTTCCCCCAAACTTTAATTGTATCATGCAAAAGAGAGAAAACATGATCTTGTCTCACTGTGTTGCACTTAAAGAGTATGTCAAAACATTCAAAACCTCATGGTTACTCTCAGTATTGTATGTGTGATCGTGATGTCGATCTGCATTACATTCTGCAGCCACTGTCTCTTTATCATGTTAACGTAACCAAACGCTTGAAAACATCCACAGGTACACATTTGTCAGAGGTTTTCACCCATGTATTCTCTCAGTGGCTCCGTTGCCTGGTTTCACATGCTTTCCCAAGCTTTTGTGTGGTTCCCCAGAGAAACCTCGGAAAAGAAAAACTGGCATCAGGGACCCATCATTTCAGCTTCATGACATCATAAATATATTAAATGCGTTTTTTTGTGTGCACATACTGGAGCAGGGAATACTTCCACTAATGATGTGCCTGCCATTTAGAATCTTCCTCAAATGTGAATTGTTTAAGGGACTAATCACACACTAGCAAACATTAGACCCAACATCCATAATTTTTGATTGTCTTAATCACAGATAAATTAGTCTATTTAGCTAGACCTTTGAGATTACCACAGAGGCAATTAAAAATTTGGACCCATCTCAACATTTCAGGCATTTGATCTACGCCCTAGTTTTCAGAGAGCATTTGCAGATGGGGAATGCAAACATCTGGGCCATACACTGCAATGTTTTCATTGATTTAAAGGCTATATTAGAAAAATGTATATACAGAAAATAATAGTAGAAAGCTAAGAGTGTAAATAGCTTTAAAAAACAAATACAGTTTTGAATAAACAGTATGGTCCATGCTTTGGCTACAATACACACTTGTGCTTGCTGCCACACTTCCATGCATCTAGACTCAATAAGAACAAAATACTCGACAACATGTTGTGTATTGCAGCATAATAGTGTCTATTAATGAATATTCTTGCCTGACCCAGCTGATACTATTTTCGAATTAAAAAATCATACACAATCCCCATCGGCCACATAAAACATTGGATATTGCCAGTCAAAAGGCAATCATTTTTCATCTTTTACATTTTACTAGTGTGTTTACAGTCCTTGGACTGGGTTTGCAGATAGAAGTGTCAAAAGCATATGTTACATACATATCTGACAAAATCTATTCAGAGAGCAGAAACCTTTGTTTGCTGTTGCTAGCATAATGAGTCGAGCTAATTGTTGTGACTTTCAAATACCATATTATTTTTTGCCTGGAGGCTACAAATAGAAAGTGCATATTGAACAGCTTTGAAAGAACACAAAGGCACATGTGTCACCGCCTCCTTCCAGATATCTTAAGACCTTTATCTGCCATTAAGCTTATCCACGAAACAGTCTGATTATCATAATTATCTTGCCTTACAATCTTGTTGTGTTCCATGTTCCGTCCCCTGGTGATCAATATCAAGGCAGCTTATGTTCATGTTGACAATGAGAGATGTTTTTTGTGGTCTAATCTCACATTTTGATGGACAATGTCACACCAAGACTGCTGATATTTTAACATTTGTGTCTTTAATCAATCCTCGTTATTATTTTATCTTTTGCATCCATTGATTCAAAGTATGTGAAAGTTGTTCACCTTAGACATGTCATTATACTCGAGTGGAGATTGAGTCAGAATGAAAAAAGTGTGTCAACCGACCTCCACTACAATAATCCTTTGAAGCGGGCTTATTATTCTTTTCGCAAGATTGGGGCAATTTATCTGACAAAAGCGCCATTGAATATCTGTCTCCCAGTATACTGACGTCTTGAAGTGGTGGCCTAAATCCCTATTACCTGTCAGTTTTTAACCAAGAGGTTTCTCCTGAATAAGAAAGTATTTGGAAGGGGCCATATCCCTAATGAATTCAGAGGCCAAATCTGTCATACACTTTTATGTACAAAATAAAACTCTCCAACAGTTCTTTCTTATTCAGAAGAAATCAAATGTATTGGTTTTTGTGTAGTTCATGGCTGCCATTGATATGTTGAAGGAGTGTAATTAATACGCGCTGCACGCATCACGCATTACGTAGGTGCGAGGCTCTCAGAAGGCAGACATCAATGAAAAAATGAAACGCCTGCACACAGACTCAAAGCCACATAAATGTAATGACGTTTCGATTGCCACTGTTTGGAAAAGGCTGAATTACTTTAGGTAAATAAACATAAAATGTGTTTTTACATGTCTTTCTCAATGGAAATGTCCTTGTTTACATCTCTGCAGCATATCTCTTAATTTCCTGCAGACCCTGTCCTCATCAGCAGCAATGACCATGAGATCCCATCAAGCAAACATCAGTGCATCTTTAGTAACCCTCCACTGACAGTGTTGAAAGGTATCTTCTCAGGGGGTCTTTCTAATTAAACTGGTGCCCAAATGAACCCTCTGGGAGATGGGGCATCTGCTATGCAAAATGCTCAGAAATCCTCCAGCTGCCCATTATCTGCAAAACTTTTCATCTAGCTTCCATCGAGAGGAGGTTTGAGAAAATGCCTTTATTTTTTTATAATCCTTTCCCTCTCTCTCCTGCCTTATCCATATTTCATGAAGAACTCTGGAGGTATGAAATTGTCTGAGACTAATCCACTACTGGATATTTAGTCCCAGATTAAAATCGTTCGCTTCACTGCCTCGTAATCATATTTCTATTGATTGCCTAGGTCCAAATGTAAGTCATGAATGTACAGTACACATTTTACCTGTCATTTCTGAAACTGTATTAATACAATATCTCTACACTGTAAATCATACACATTTTGCATAAAGGGTACATTTGTGAGTCTTTTACACCGCCTCATCAATCCAATGTATCAGTTTATTAAAATCATGATTATTTGAACAAGATTTAACATTTTGAACATATTTTTTATTATCCAGGCAATAAAAAAAAAAATACATTCAAAAACACGCAAATGAATTTCAAATGAAGTTGAAAGACAATCCCTGAAACATTCCCCAACTCTCCTATTGTCCAAAAATCCGTAATAACAATGCGGCTTACCTCAAATCTCCACAGCTGTCACTCGCAGATGGCAGGGAGATTGTCTGAACATCTCTGACATGTTAGGCTCACGTTGGGATGGATCAACGTCGCTCCTGCCTGAGCTACCCTTCCTGCGGGGTACTCCCATCCTCTCAAATGTAAACCTCCCAGAGACACAGCAGTCACAGAGCAAGAGACAAAGTTGTGTTGATGCATGCATCCCAGGAAAGCACAACCTGTCTCCAGACGTCTTACAGGTGATGCGGTACCGAGGAGCTGTCAACATGATGGGAGCGCAGTACAAACAAGACAAACGAATTAACATCACAACTACTAGCAACTAGGGAGCTATTTCAAAATACACAAGATATGATGTTATAATATCCATTATGCCATACTCCACAATGAGCAATTCCAAAACCAATATTTAGAATGAATTTGGGTTGAGAGCAGACATGTCTTTGGGGTTTTTAAGTGGACACCCTCCATCCTGGATGTTTAATTCATTTGAGCCCACGACTCCTCCAGAAGGCTTAACGGTGAGCAATGACGTCTCAGAGCTCTATATGTGCTCTCGGCCGGCAATATAATCAAAAAGAAGAAATACCCTACACACACCTCCAACTGCTGGCTTGAAACATGGAACGCTCAAACAGTCAAAAGATGAATCTTACAATGGAATCCTATCTTCATGACTTATATGAATACCCTATAGCTACTTCCAACTGCTGGCTTGAAACATGGAACACTCAGTTGAGATATTATTCTTTCAATGTAATTCTAACTTCATGATTTAATAAAATATCCTAGACCCACTGCTGGCTTGAAACATGGAACGCTCAGACAGTTGAGATATTGCTCTTATAATGTAACCCTAACTTCATGACTTATATAAATACCTTGTACAAATACCCTATTCCCCTATTCCAACTGCTGGTTTGAAACATGGAACGCTCAGACAGTTCACAGATTAATTTTACCGTGTAACCCTATTCTTTCCATACTCTTTTCCGACTGTCTTAGGAAAATCCCGCTCAGCAGGAAAACGTACCTTTATACCTTGGTCCTGAGATGTAATCATTTTCTTTGGTTTTGCGCCCATATTGGATCCCTCCTTTTTAGCCACAGCAACTGGCTATTCCTTTCTGCTGTATCTGACACAGCTTTTACGGTCTGGTGCAATTCTTTGCCGCAGATCCCTATTTCCTTAAGTAGTTTGGTAGATGCTATTGCCACAAATCCTTGGCATCTAACTTCCACAGGACACATCTTTGTTCTCCAGCCACACTGTTCTGCCTCAGATGCTATTTCGCTATAGCGTAGTTTCTTTCTTTCATACGCCTTCTCTATTGCTTCTTCCCACGGGACTGTTAGCTCTACAACGTTCACAGTTTGCTGTGTGTTGGACCAAAGTATTAAGTGTGGTCTTAAGTTGGTTGTGCTCGCCGACATCTGCTAGTATTTTCAGCTCAGCTGCCCGGCGCTTTGTTTTGGCCTATATAACTTCCTTCCCGGAACTCCCTCCCTGACAAAGCAAATGTGGTGTGTGTCGCTGTGAGGTTCCTGGGCACAGACCGAGATTGACATCACAACCCTCACTGTCGCCCTCTGCTCCAATGGGCAGGGCATTAACTATTGAGTGCCTATGCCCGATTGCTGCGGCCAAGCACTTTAGCACCTGATTGTGGTGCCAGGTATATCTTCCTTGAGTAAGGTTAGTCTTGCAGCCAGACATTATGTGTTTGAGATTAGCTGTCCCCTGGATCCTCACCTAGCCACTGGCTAAGACTTGTAGGTGTTGGTAGTATGTCATAGGTTTCCCTAACAATAAAGATCATTCTTGTGGATTCCATTCCCCACAAGTCCTTCCAGGTAATTTTCCTCTGCTCCACATTTTTCCTGGGATTCTGTAAGTGTCATTTCTAACCTAGCTTTGGTGCACTGAAATTCCTCTGTAAATCCGGTAAGCGGCAGCTCCAGAGCACCTTTCCCACAGAGAGCCAAACTACTAAGACATCTTTGCAACCCTAACCATTTCCTTGCAATGTAAAAGCTAACTCTTTTTTCTAGCTTTTCAACTTTATAACAGTGTATAATATACCCATCATTAAACAATACATTCAAACAGCACAGGCAAAAATATATACTGTATATTCAGCAAATGCAAAATTAGGCAAAATGTTCTATCTATGCAACTTTTTTTTTTAATGATTGCACTCGATTAATTATGGAAATCCAGTATTTTGTTTGTTTGTCTAACTCTGGGTGTAATGCTCTGGTTAGAGATTGTTTCCGGCGGGCGCTAATAGCTAGAGTATCATGTCTGTCAGTACAAATACTCTCGCCTGCAAAGATTATGGCATCCATGACGGAGTCTGGTGGGTAAACAAAGGAACAGGTGGTTGGCTACAAAGAGAGCGGAGCAATAACGCCACTTCCACTGAACATGAAGCCATGTCTGTTTGTTGTTCGGGGGTCTCCATCTCTCAAGTCCGCGCCTACGAGCTGGGCCTAATAATAGTGTTTGGCCATCTCATCCACTTTAAAACAACATCCAGCAGACATCCATTTTTTTTTTAAGAGAGGAATTTGCAATTTCCTCGCAATTGTCACAAACAGATTTCTTTTTAGGGCAAGGGTAGAGAAAAAGTTAAAAGCAGCTGTAAAGCTATAAAGGGCATTGATTGTTTGCTATGATGTGCAAAGGTAAAACTTGCACATCCAACCCACTGTAGAACATATGCCTGGCAGGCAGAAATAGTGAAAAATAGCATATCTTCAAACATTTCAATCGATCAGATATACTTTTTACAGAATCTATAGAACAAGGAAGATCAAACCATCCCAAAGCACATAGCCTACTCACTGTGGAACATCTTTAAAACGGATGGTTGAAACTCCCCTTTTCCTTTTTGCTAGGCAAACATCACTGCTAAAGACTCTGTAACACTTGTTAATTGTATTATTCTGCAAAGTATAGTATAGGTGTGATGAGATCAAAATTACAGAATATGTTTCCATAGCCACACACATTCAAGAACAATGGACATATTCCTATACTGGGTCAAACAATGGTTCCATCTGCACAGCTTCTACAACACCAAAGGAACACGTGTGCAGTGTATATCAGAACATGATCAAATCTTAAGATCTTGTGTCCAATAATCTAATTTGAGATTAAAACGCCCTCCCCATATTCAGTATTCTGGTCTCTATACTGCACTGTATGTATGTGTTGACTCCATAAAGAGAGATAGTTAATGAGCCCCTCAGCAATGACTCCTATAGTCTCAAGGCCCTTGCTATATGGTACACGTCTTTTAAGGCCAACCACTTTACCTGCATATGGCCAAATCCCACGGTGATCATCACTCATCCTGCCCCCATACTCTGTTGAAAACATTGCACTTCCCCATCTGCTGAATTTCAAGGAGGAGGGGGGGGGGGGGGGGGGTTGCTAGAAACTCATCTACATTTGAAAAACTGCATCCTGAGTGGTGTAGAATTTCCAGTTGAAGTGTGTCTGCCCTGGAAATTCAGACTTGTCAAGTTATACTATGAACACAACTCCTATCACAAAGGTGGAGCGCAGATCATTTGGTAGATAGGGGAAGATGAGACACTTCCACAGAAAAAAAACAGCCTGATGAATGAAACTGAATTGAAAACAAGAGAACAAAAGGCCAGTAATGTCTTTGTGGTGTTTAGATTTCTCCTCTCTGTCCTCTGTGTTGTTCTAATTCACATTTGTAGACAAAAGCTGCATTATGTATCAGCTTAACTGAAAAGGCCTTATAATTAGGTAGATGTGCCTCATCTTTATTTCCTCCTTCTCTTTGATAGCCAATAGAAAGGCAGAAACGTTAAACGCCTTGAGGCAAGAAAAGAATCTCCCGCTCAAAAATGCATAAATTGCTCAAATGAGAGAACAGTTTATGTGTGTAACAGAAATGGTTCATGCACACACCCAAAACTCCTTGCTCCAAGAATCACATCCAATTTGATTTAATATGAAGTACTGGATTTCAGACAGGTACTTCTAAAAAAAAAGTGTGAAAATATATATGTAGGGCACTTCTCAGAGTTCTACCCTGCATGGAACCTAAACTTTGCTTTAAACTTAGAGTTGCAATTATTAAGTTAAGATTTATGTATTTTGCCACAAAAGAGAAAGACATACAATCAGCAACAATGTGTATGTGTGTGATTATATATAAAATGTGCTCTTCTATGTGGGCTTGTTTTTATGTAGATCTCTGGAGGACTTTGACCATTTGTGTGTGTGTGTGTGTGTGTGTGTGTGTGTGTGTGTGTGTGTGTGTGTGTGTGTGTGTGTGTGTGTGTGTGTGTGTGTGTGTGTGTGTGACACCAGTTCTATATGGCTCCATGGAGAGAGGCTCCATGAGGACAGGCACTAGCAGATTGGACTGCCGTTAGGGAGGGCACCACCGCTTCCCTCTACAATCTGGTCCTGAGCCTTAGTTTCCTCCCAAGGCTTGTGGGGGTGTTTGTTTTCCTTAACATTGTTTGCTTTTAGGGGGATGTACGTGTTTGTGTTTATCTTATTTTTCATGGAAAACAGTGAAACCAGATGTCTGCCAGTAATGTAATTTAAAAAATACCCTTCCCATTGTAGAGTCATGAAAAATAGATTAACTTGACCCAATCAGTCACTGTTTGCCAGCGAGGCTTACCCTGTTCCTCTTATAGTATAGGTACATTTATGCTTGTTCAGAAATGATTTACACTGTGCAAACAAGTTAGTGTATTACTACTGACATAGTGTTCACATTAGTAAAATAAGGTCCAGTTTGCAGAGGTCAGGGGGCAGGAGATGTTTTTCTATAGATTTATTTCTGCCAGCTATTAACACTTACTTTTTTTCATATTTGTTTTTCAAAGGCTTGTCTCAATCTTGTAGTTAACATAGCTTTCTTCTTCTGTCTCATCAGCAAATCAGCCCCACTTGGTATGAAGTAGGTCAAATAGTTAGCAGTTAATGTTTATCTTTGCTGAGGATGAGGCTTTGCCTAGGCTGTCTTGAAATAGCCCCCTCTTTCTTTTATATGGCTCCCATTCTGCTAATGGGGTGGTAAGCAAAGACAGTAGCACATTTAGGGATATTTACATTTATTAAGTAAGCCCTGCATTATATAAGGAGTAATTAATGTAAACTTTGTATGGTGCTTTCATTACAAGTCAAACCATATGTATTGAATATACGGCATATACATATTGCATTGAATAGATTATTATGACATATAAGATTCTACTCTAAAGACATATTGACCAGGTCTTAATGAATTAATTAATTAATTGATGTATTAATAATTACATTTTATTATTGTGGTCATACACTTATAGATGAATCAGTTCTAGTTGGGATTTTTCCTGACTGAGGATATTTTTTTTTAAGTTATGATTGCTGTACAATTGATTTAGTTTTGGCTTCAGAGTCCTCTGCAATAGCCTGTCTTCGCCTAGAAATTACACAATCCAGTAAAAAACCCTGCTACCAAACCAATGGTCTGCACTTTTTGTGGTTATTGTGATCCTATCAGTGAGATTTCATAGATTTGATAATGACAAAGGGAATAATCACACCTTTAATGTCCGGTTTTAACATTAGTCTTTACCAGCCATTGAAAGTATTATATTTGAGACATTTTGCAAAACACAGAAAATGGTGTATGGTTTTAAGGCAGCACATTTTAGCAACCACCATATCCATCCATCCATCCATTAACTTTTACCGCTTATCCTGTACAGGGTCACGGGGGGGGGGGGGGGGGGGGGGGCTGGAGCCTATCCCAGCGGACACAGGGCGAGAGGCGGGGTACACCCTGGACAGGTCGCCAGTCTATCACAGGGCCGACATATAGGGACAGACAACAACTCACACTCACATTCACACCTACGGGCAATTTAGAGTCACCAATTAAACCACCATATCATGCAACAGTATTAATGGAAACAGTTGATTACACAATAACGTGTGTCAATCCATCTAATTAGATAAAACCATTTTAGGATAGAAAACTTCTCTTTGGGTATCCTCAAAGTGATCTTTCCAGAAACACATGTTTTATTGGATTCTAATAGAACATTATGGTTTTTATTAATAGCGATGTGTTATTCCTTGCCCTCCAATAGCTTGTCTGTGTAACAGTGCGAGGGATGTGGATTTTACTTCCAATGGTTTGATTTGTATAATTTACAGAGAGACAGCGTGGGTGTCTGTATTTGAGGGCAATCGGTCATCATTCCATCTGCTTATGAAGTTAACAGGATTTCACTTGATTTAGAGTGTATCTTGAAAATCTAATTGTTAGATTGGTACATGGGAATTACTACTCACATATATATTTTTACATTAATAGATTTTTAGAGGATATTAAATATTTTGATTTTTATCTTAATAGTTTGTGTGTAATTTGTGTATGCTTTGTTTACTTGTCAAATATTCATAATATTAAGCTACTGCTTTTCATTTGTTCCATTGTGGTCAGTATGCGTCCATTCTATTTTTAGAGCCTAATGTTGAACCATAGCCAGGACAAAAGGTTAAGAGGGACACTGGTGCAAAAATGAGTCAGAAAACTCAGATATTGGGTCTTTCAAAACAATACAAAAAGATGTATTCGATTGTAGGAACATGTAGTGGAGTAGACTGCAGAGCAACAGCACGCTAATTCCATTTCTTGCCCTGCAGTTATGTGGTCATGGAGGAGAACAGAGATGAGCAGTGGCTTAGAAGCTGTTTGAAGATATACTATGTATTACACAACCTTCAGTCCAGATTTCCTTCTTACTCCCAGCTATCTTAAACTGACACTGGACGACCTTCCTCTCAAGGCCTTAGAAAACTAAGTAAATCTCAAAATCTTACTCCAATATTACACTGTGTCCCCCAGAACTGTGCAGTGATACTCAGAAATGCGCTCTATAAAGTAAGTGTTCATCATTTCAGTAACTTTAGGAGACAGATCAATGTCTGCAAATGAAGTATGGTGACACAAAGCAAAGCAAAAAAAATGTAGCCAATCAACTCAGTTTCCCCGTGACACTAAAACCCAAACACTAACATTTGATTTACGAGGTCCCAAGTTAATGAGAGCAAAGCCAATGCCATACAGATGGGCAGTAAATTAGCTACTAAGTGGCATATATTGGCTGTAATAGACTGAGAACTGTCTTTAACTGTTTGAACCCCTTGATTTACCACCTCTCGTCCTCGCCCTTCTCAGGTGTGGGTTGGCTCGCAGTTGTGAATGCTCGAAATTAATGAGGCTTTTATTGTTTCTCCATTGTGGCATTATCGAAGTCACGCAACGATGCTTGCTGCTTATTTGGAATACAGCGTACAAGGTAAACAATTCAGCTGGATCTATATGGTACTATTTAACTTAAACCTAAATGTTTTTATTTTATAGGGGGCTGTCAATGACTGCAGTGCTAAAGACCACAATTGTTAGTTTGATGGTGGTGTGTGTGTGTGTGTGTGTGTGTGGGGGGGGGGGGGGGGCATGTTGAAATGCATCCTCTGTAAACAGATGGATTATCGAGAAATTGGGTGGAGGGGAAAGGGGGCAGTGGGGGGCAGTGTCTTTCCACTCTCTGCTCACCATCCCCCTCAATCACACACAGACCACAGTTACATCTTAAGATTGTATCTAGGTATGGATAGGGTAACCTTAAGTGCCCAGTTTGTTATTGTTTGTCAGTCCATGTATATTAATGTATGATGTATAACATATCGCTCTAAAAAAGCTCCATCAATCCATTGCATGAGACATTTGCTGACAGCCATCCTGTATGTTGTATTTTTTAAATATTGTATGTATTTTGTTTTCTGTGGTCCTCTATCCTGATATTATGTGATTGCCTGTCCTGACTTCCCCGTGCCTTTAATGGGATATATGGCAGAGGCTATAGGGGCAGGAGAGAAAAATGAACTCCGTCAGGAGGCTGTATAAAATTTCTCTGACACACACAACCTTGCTTAAGTAAGAGTATCTCTGTATCCTGCTGACATGTGATCCTCAGAATCTATTTAGGATGGCTCGTCTCAGTGAACTCCAAACAAGTCCTTTGAAGCTGCATCATTCATCAATTTCAATTCTGTTTGTGGACTATGGATGATATCCACAAGCTCGATAGCTGTTGGACGTTTAACAATGTGTCACAGAGACATTTGTTCTGATCATCAACCCACACTGAGAAATGGGGAGGGAAATTGTGAAGAAGTTTAGCCAGCCCAACTGATATGTCTTTTCTTTTTGTTTGCAAATCGCAAACTTTTAGCTTTTTCCCCCGCTAGCAATAAATGTATTTGATCACCATATATCTCCATACAGATCAATTGCTATTTTTTAACATGATACACATGTAGGCTAGCCCGTGTGTTTTTTTGAGCTGCCTGTGTTTGAGCCTAAATCTGTCTTTGTTTGTGATGATGGTACAGTGCAGGCAAAGTACTTTCTGCTGATGGAGAGGTTCAGCAGATAAAAGATGAAAGGGATTTTGTGAGAACCGCTGTTATGGCTCTTTGAACTATTTTTGCTGTCTTATTTTCCATTATTGTTGCGGGGACTAACTTCACAAAGACAAGTCTTATATGAGGAGGCTTTTAAAAATGTGCTGGTTCGTTCAGTTTTGGATGTCTACTTGCCAGTTTCCTGATAAATTAAACAGTGAAGCAGTTGTCACGTAATTTTGTTGGGCCACACAACACACTGCCTACTTTTGATGTCTTTCTTTTCAGATTTTCTAAATATTAACCGTATGCAGCGGCAACTGTCTTAGACATCAAAACGCCATACATGTCTACACTCATACATTCTTTCTGCAGGGACTGTAATACTTCCTTAGTGTTTCTCTAATTCTATAGGAAACAATACCGTCCCACTGTGCTGTTCCATGCATTTTAATGCCCTCTACGCCCTTGTTTTTTTTCCTTCCTGTTTTTCATCCATAACACCATGAGTTCATATTTGCTCTGTTGTTTAGTTTCCCTTGGCTGGCGAAGTTATTTTCTGTAAATGTCACCTGGGACACTGAGTGACAAAATAATGGCAACCTTTTTCGAAGCAGATTTCCCAGAATTGAATGAGCAGGATGTGTGTGTGGGGCGAACAATGTGTGCACTTACCTCTAGATTGGTCTCTCTGCTGAAATACTCTTCTGACATATCTACGACAATGTGTTCAAATGGATTGGACATCTCACAAATGGATACACAAAACAGAGATTTTAAAAAATGTTTGCTGGTATTGTTGTGACGTAAATGCTTAATAAAGATAGAAAGGGCATTGAGTTTGGAAATGGTTTTTTAATCTAGAATGTTGCACAATAACACTAATTGCTTGATCTTGAGTAAAGGTGAAATATATAATTACATGAAGTCCATTCTTTGGAGGTAATGCTTGCCTGTCATGTATAGGCCTGTGTTTAATAATGCTACGAAACGTGTGTAGGATTAAAGAAAACTGGCTGACTTTTACACATCTCCAAGAACAATCAAAGAACGCTCACAGCACAACTTAAAAACCCTGCTTACCTTGAAAATCATTACTGCATTTGATAGGCCTAGGTTTTTGTCCAGGATCTTGAGTATGTCCGCAAAATAATCGTCATGTTTTAATTTATATAATTCTCTAATTAATGTTATCCCTTTCTATAGTTGTACCTTTAAGATTAAGCTTCACCAGAGAAAGCAGTCAAGTTGTACACCACAAGGGCCTCACAACACCATTTATCAAAGGACACAGAGGAACCGGGTGTGACAGTAAAGCTGGGAGTCATAAAGCTTTCAACATCATTCAAGGCTCTCTCCCACGCTTAGACAATGTGACATTCTAAACAACAATGGAGTGTAGGACAAGATATTGTGTCTCTGGAAATTATTTGGAGTTGATCGAAAGTGCTGATGGTGCAAACGTGCTGAGGAGCAAAGTGGTGAGAAACGATTGTAAACCCATCTGTCATTGTGTACTGAGTTGGCTTTTGAGTTGGCCACACAATGTACAATGAAAGCTTTTAATAGCGAGGTAGTCTAATCTTTTTTATTGTTTTTGTAAATCCAAGCGTTCTCAGAGTGTGAGCACTGAAATCTCATTGCAAAACATGTATCACACCATTTAGAGAAATATGTTCTTCCAAATAAGTTGTTTAACTAATGTTTTCAAATCTTTAGCCGGTCTTGATATTATAGATAATAATCATGTAATAAATATAGAAAAACCACAAATAAGATGTATTGTGTTTTTTAAATTAGCAAGTGTTACATTTAAACTTATCTTTTTTTTTTATAGAGTTGCTTCTGTGGCTCTGAAGTCTCTATAATGTTCCTAACATAAACTTAATTGGTCAGGAAAGACTGAAAACAATACTCCAAGAATGTTTTCATTGGGTGAACAATGCCTTAGAAGTTGAGTGAGTACTATTTTCTTTTACTAAGACCCATTTACTTATGACCCAGGGACCTTAGACAATTAAATCCTGATATACCTATTTAAAAATCATTCCCTCTGTGTATAAGAATGAAACAAATCTATTCTAAACACACATTCCATGAACTCTTGTTGTTTCTAACTAAACAAGAGTTATGGCACAGAAAACAAGAAGCATCTATGTTCCTCTCAACCACTGACAGTTTAAACGATCAGCCAAACCAAAAGCAACAGTAGATTACTGTAATTGTCTCACAGGCTACAGTGAATCGTATGTAAAGAATCCCAATTGAGATCACAGGAAACAGGGAGAGAACGCACATCCTCCTGTACCTCTCATTCCAGTGATGAGTGACCTGCAATCCTTTGAATCAAAAACATTAGAACAACTGGATTTGTTTTAACGCTCTGGTTTTGATTTATAGTCGGGGAATAAAATGCAGCCCATTTCATATGATTTGGTGGTTATCCCATTTTACATTTTCATCGAATTGCATTCTCAGGCCATATCTGTAAAATTGAGAAATCATCAGAGCCGAAGCGCCAGGATATTGGAAGTTCAGCTTCATCAGCAGTCTGTGCTGCTGAGATGAGAGACCCTCAGTAGACCCCTTCGTCTCTTTTTTTCTCCATCCCTCACTCTTTTTTAGCTCTTTTTTTTACCCCATTTTTTCCAGGTAGCAAAAGCGGAAGAGTGTTCGAGGAAAACATAACGTATGTGTATAATCATAATCATACATAATCGGATGTATACTGTATGTACTGCTCAAAGTGCCGTTTGGCTCAGAATGTAGTGTACCATGTTGCTTGGATTAGTATAGAATTTAATTAAATTTCTCCAATACTCATTTATTTATTTATTTTTAAATAATTGATACTTCATTGATCATCATATAGCAATTTTGTCCGATAATTCATTGCATAAATATTTTGGCATGCACAATTTGAGCCTCTATTTCATTCTCTTTGGACCACATCAGCTATAAGTGGTTTGGAATACAATATACAATCCACTGCTGGCTTATTAAGATCTTTACAGTCATTTAATCTCAGACTGTGGTCAATTATATTTATCTCGAGTGGCATTGAAGTTTAATTTAATATAAACAAAATAATAGGCTGTGAGGATGTGGCCATGGAAACTGATACACTCCCTACAGAGCTGTGGTACTGAAACACATGCAGTGCAGTCCATTGCAAATTCCCCCATGGGACCTGCTTGGTTGTTTTGTAAACAAAAATAATATTAATTTCAAACCGGACACCCTCTTCGGGTCGATGGTCATCGACCAGGCGAATCAGTTGTCCTGATGGTTTGAATATGTTATGAGCATAATTGCTCAGTTCATGGTAGGCAACAGAAACAAAACCACTCGGTGCATAACGTTCAAATGAGCCTCATGTTTTCTTAATATTCAATACTAACTCTGAGTCGTGACTGTCGTGAATTATTCAAGATGGAGGAAGAGTATTGGTAGTTAGGCCTGAGATTCATGCTTGATTGCATGAAGAGCAAGCAGTTTTAAGTCTCGAGATATTGTAACTCAACCTAATGACGGAGGGAAAATTAATTACAACACCACAAATCGATGAACAAGTGTATGTGTCAACTCCCCAAAGAGCAGTGACTGTTCATTGTGCTCCGTTCCTGAGAAATGATGGCCGTGGCACTGGGTCTGGCTTCTGAGACGTGAGAATAATCTGAGACAAATACCCAAACAACAGAAACATCAACAACAGAAAACCTGTGGACAAACACATCCTGTTGCCTCGAATCAACAGAACAGACACAAGCGACTCCTCTGGGACCTCACATCTGTCTGCAAATCTCCTGCACTGCGACAACCAACTGAGCCTTGTGACAGGCCTACACGAAGATCAATCTAAGAACTGTGATTTGTACAAAAGGCAAACAGATTCTCAGGCTGCACTTAAATCTGATTAGCTTGCTTTCTGGAGGAAGGGGACAGGGAAGGGGAGTCCACTTCAGCCTTACTGTTTCAGGGGACGGGATGACTCAGAAGGACCCACAGCGGTTGGTGCTGTTTGATACACACGATGAGGATTATGGAGAGTAATGGAAGGACAGGATGGTGAAGCGCCTCACCAGTGACATGGGCCCCGGCTTGTTAGCTGAGTCATGGCTTACGTCTTCCCTCACTCTGGAACTAAAGTACAGCTGTACCTCTCCCTTGGCCCAATTCAACAGGATGATTAGATGAGATCACAAACTATAGACTTCACAGCGTGTATGTATATGAGGGAGAGAGATCATGTGTGATTGTGTGTGTGCGTGCGTTAGAGAAATAGGGAGAGAGATCAAGAGTGAAAGAGAGAAAGGCATAGGGAGAGAAAGGGCAAGAGTGTGTGTGTGTGTGTGTGTGTGTCAGTGAGTGAGAGAGAGAGAGAGAGAGAGAGAGCGAGAGAGATAAAGAGTGAGCGAAAGAGGAGGGAGACTGTGTGTGCAGCGCTGCTGTCACCCTACTGGATGTGACTCTGACCTTTTTGTGGGGGCATGCTGGATGGAGGGAGAGCTTAATGAGTGTGTATACTTGCTGGGTTCTGTCTGAGAAATCATCCATGTATATAAGAACCAGAACCAGATGATTAGCTTGTAAAATGGCAAACCAGTGCCTTTCTCCTGATTATTTAATTGACTCTAAGGAAGAAGGAATTCAACAAAGAAAATATATTTTAACTCAATTAGTAATCTGTGATTTGTTCCAGGCAAAGAATACATGCAGCCTTGAAATGAAACTGTCAGTTGTGAAAAACAAAAACATCTTAGTCTGTAATCTGTAGTGCAGTGCTTTCCTAGGTGGTTTAGCAGGTCTCCGACCATAAGAGTTTGATTTTACCCAAGAGTCAACATCTCATATTGTCTGCTGTGATTTTAGCCTGAAGCCAAATCTATGTGCATACCTATATTGACTCTTGGCCCCAGTATATACAGCTCATGTAAGCTAAACATCGTATATTTACATTAAGCAAGTTGTAGATTTTACTTGACATCGAATGCTGTTTGCAACGCAGAAAATCAATCAGTTGTTTTACACAGAATACCGTGTAACAGATAATAATAGTGGTAAGTAACTGCATGATGCAATTATAAATTAAATGTAAATGATAAGTTACTGGATCTATCACTTCCTGTGCCACATTATTCAGGTAAATACTAAAGAAACACCCAAATATTTACTTAATAATACTAGTTCATATGGGTTAAACATATTTTTGAAGTTTACAAAACCAATTTTTTTCTAAACTTGGCCAATGAAATTTGTCCTCTAAGATCAACAATATATTTTAAGGTGAACCAACGAGCGCAGAGGATATGTTCTGACTGGTTTGAATAACTGCATCATGCAACTAACCTATAAGACCCATTGCAGCAAGGCATTTTGGGACACAAGTAATATTCTACATATTTGGTGCGAATTTGGCCTGTATTAATGTGTAGGGTCTGTGTTAATATATGGAATCCTTCGAAAAGGTTCACTAGTGCGCTCCACTGACATGTTGACTGTCATAATTATAATAGAAAAATTATCCATTGAATTAGTACATATGAATTCAGACTGAGCCTATTTTCTGCAGTAAGGCACTTCACAGGTGTCAAGTTCATCCGTGAGCAAAACAATGCATACTGCTGTTACTGCGCTTCTCAGTTACAAATGTGAGTAATTGGCAATGTATACATTTCAAGTTAGTGGAACTCAATAAGGTTGAAAAAGTGATCTATGTTACTTATACTAAGCAAGTACCTGTACTGTAACATAGGAACTATACACAATCGGTATAATTGATGGAATGGTTTTAAGTATTGGTTTTAAGTATTTTTTGAGCTAAGTATTCAAAAACTTGTGCATTATCAACAAAACATTTTCTAATCCACTTTACTTAAACATCTCTTAGTTGAAGGATGGCGAATGTAAATAAATGCAACACAAAAACATTTTTAAAGTGTGGTTTGTCCCTACATAGAATGTGGAAGGCATGGGTCTGCATGCAAAGTACTGATTTGATTTATACTGCACATAAGTACATGTCCTATTCATCACTTGAATTATATGCTAGTCATCTGAAAACATCAATCTGTAAAAAATGAAAAACCTAATAACTTCATAAAGTAGACAGCTGTATGATGGACAACATGCAAAATAGGCATTATAGATTTTATTATAGTGAATTGCAATACCATTTATTCAAATGATATAAAATGAAATACATGTTTAAAATCGAATATTCTGCGCACGCAGTTTATAATGCGCATGTTAATAGACACGGTTCCGTTCCAACTGAGCGCGCAAATCCATTCCTGGTTTTGGCATTCCGTACACTAGGCTACGCTGTACCTCTCCGCTTCTCTTCACTCCTGCAATGATGTGCAAGCAGATGTTCTTTCTCTAATGCCAATATATATGTGAAATATCGTATAAGCTGAAGGTTTTATTTCGCGGTGGAAGAGCAGAGAGGCGGAGGACATAGGTTGGCTCCTTTTTGCTGCGAACCCATAACAGAGAACAGGAAGGGTTTTGAAAGATAACCTACAGAAAACAAGCAAGAAAGCGAAGCATCCTTTCCTGTATTTACCACACCTGTGATGCTTTGTTTCTGAGCAACCAAGACGCGCAACTGGGATACCAATGGCCAAGGCGCTGGAGGAGGATATGTGCTGAGGAAGGACACTGATGCAGAGGCGTTTAAAATCATTATAAAGTGCCCTTGAAGACATTCTTCGGACACTGAACAAGCCAACTACTACTCCTGCTAATTGTATCATTTCGGTCTTTCAAAACTTGAACGGAGAAGTGATAAAGATGATGCCCTTACATCTGCCCCGCTTTGACCGATTCAGCACCACGTTCGGCATGCTGTGGCTCCTTTTCGCCGGCTTTACCTGCAATGGTAAGTAGTTGTACATTTTTAAATGTGTGGTTTAAATACTTGAAATGTGCACTAGGTTGATTATTTATGTAAAAGCCAAGACAAACTGGAATAAACGTGTTGTTGTGGGTATGTTATGTGCGCAAATGCGACACATGGTAAGTTCTGTTTTTCTTTTTTGTTGGTTTTTGGTCACATCCGTGCACGTGTAAAAACAGTGAAGTAATTTGTAATTGCGCTCTAGAGTAATTGATTAAGCCATAATTATCCAAATAAAGAATTACCCTTTCAAGGTTATTCAGTATTTGGAATATCACCTACCGGCTAGAACAAAGAACGCCTTGCAATCGCTGCATATTTTATCCAATGTGTAGGGTAACGGCAATGTGCTGCCTGTTTAGAGATCAATTGCGCAAACCTAACTTGACAGTAAAGAGCTCAGAGCAATACTCTGTCTTGGCAACCTGATTCCATCTCTCGTGAATAAACTGGAAGTAAAGACACACCTGCTTGTAATTAATCAAAGCAAAACCAGTGCTAAGGCATCGAGGACACTAGGCAACGAACCCATTTTAATTCTACATTTCGAAAGGATATTGTCTAAAAGTAGATTTACTCATGCTAATTATAAAAGTGTAATTATGGCCATCATTAAATACCAGCTAAACAAAACCAAAATGCTATCCTGACGCATGGTCTTGTCTTGAAATTGGCACGCCGGGAAAGGGCACTCGATCCCACGTTTCTCTCCGCCGACTTCTCTGCTGCAATTGCAGTACGTTGACAGGTTTACGGAGTTGGTAGACGACCTACTCGTGCTGATGAGTAACTGATTTTTATGTTGTAGCCTCAAGGCTAGACACTGCCTGCTCTCTGCAAATTTGCTGTGATAAACAAAACAATCAACAGCAGCGAAAGAGGGTGTGCTACTGATTGAAGACTGGAGATGAGGAGGATTGCAGAATAGGGAAAAACGCACTTTATGGAAGCTAAAACTTGCCCATTGCGGATTATTTAGTTATACCAGCATGTAGCCCTCCCACTGTCCATAATATGCATTTTCAGAAGTTTCAGAATCAGTAGGCTAAATGTAGTATGTGCTTCCACACATTTTTGCCTTCATACTAAATTAACCATTAATCAGCTGGCATTTCAAATTTGGTCAACACATCTTTTATTAGTGCTACATATACATTTTGCATGATTATATACTTATTTGCAGTTTACATTTTCCAGAGAGACATGGAAATGAATGCAATAAACATCAGAATTGGTTATACTAACCTCTAAATCAAATCATGCAAATTCGCTGTTGCAAAAGTCCACATTTACACTCAATTTTGAGCCTCATCAATGCATTCAAAATTGCATTATAATTCACTTATAGGAACATAGATATTAGACATATTCTTCCTCCAGTCCATTCTTGGAAAGTGTTGCTGTGTTTTCTGTCCAGTACGCTAAACATCGTCCTCACATTGCAACTCAGCTGGAAACTGCTGCTGCTCCTGGTGAGTATATCTGGAGAACATTTTGCAGGCATTTCACACTTGATTTGCCCTGTGCTTGTTTCCCAACTGTTCGCCTGCCTTTGGACAGAAGGCAAACATGTTAAAAGTTGTATAATTGCCTCTCTTGCTCCAGGACACTAGAAATGTGCAAGATGATGAATTAAGAAGACTTTTCTCTTGCATTAATTTGTGAATAATTATGAATAAATTAGGATTAAATAAACAGTCATGCTCCAGGGACCTCATATTTCAGGCTAAGTAAATACCAGTGCCTTGGTATTTACAAGGCAGTTTATGATGCATGCTAAAATTGATGGATTCCGATTGGTTTGCAAGGTTAAATGCGAAACAAACAGCCATTAACGTCTCCTCTTTTAGTACTCATCCTTTACTTTCCATGGGCACACATCCTTTTCTAGCTTTCTAGTTTCAAACACAAAAGATGTGAAAGTCTATTGAGTCAGGTTGGAGCCCTTTTACCCACTCCTCCCTTTCTGCTTACTGACTATCTATACAGAATAGGGCGAGTTCCAAAAATGGATTGGAAGGTAATTCAGGAGCCAATTCTTTTTACATCCAGGCCGGGGACAGTCTCAGCTGAGCTCACACAAGGTATCCTCTATGGAGTGCCAAGGCGCTGACTCTGCACTCGTCAGTACCAAAGCCGACTTGTCCTTTTCTTGTGTGTGTGTGTGTGTGTGTGTGTGGGGGGGGGGGGGGGGGGCAAGCAAACATAACTCAGTCAGTAAGGTAGGCCTGTCAATCTATTTGAGCTAACAAAGCACTTTCCATTCGACTGTGTTGTGAGCAATCTGAACGGATGGATAGACGGGGCAGGTTTGCATTCAGCCTGAGGAACAAAGGCACTTAAGCAGTTGCATGTCTCTGTGTGTGTATATGTACAGCATGTGTGTGATTTTGTTTGTGTGTGTATGTGTGTTTGTGTCCGTGTGTGGGTGGGTGGGCTCGCAGTGTGTGTACGTGTGAAACCTATGTATGTGGTGTATGTGTGTGCTACGATTTATGCATTTGTATTTTGTCCGGATCCTCTTCTCCATGGTGTGTGGTTCGGAAAGCAAAGCTGTTTGTTAGTCTCCTCACTTCGTGAAGAGCAGATCATCCACGGCAGCAACACACCAATCCGTGCAGACGGAGAAAACATCCCGGATTTTCTATTTGTCTTCTCTTTGCCCAATGTCCCCCAATGTGGCTGATAATGCATAGGGAGTGAAATAAAAATATAAATTCTCTTTAAAGCTGTAGCCTTCTCGATGTAATGTCCACAGCATGAAGACGAATAGAAGCTTAGAAAATGGCTCAGTATAAATGAATAAAAGGTAAACAGTCCATGTCAACACCGGTCAAGTTTAAACGATGGGGGAGCACGCTCCATTTGGTGACAAATGTCCACACTCTTTATCTCTGGGAAAGCTTCATCCGTCCACTCTTTTCTCGTCGTTTGCAAACGGTGATCTTGAGGAGAGAGGGAAGGACACAGGCACCAGGAAGGAGGATAGATGGAAGACGGACCTCGGAGGGAGGGGGGGGGGGGGGGGGGTAGGAGTTTTTTTCCCCCTGCAATCAGTGCAGAGGGCCTGCAAAGCCACTACATCTCTGTCAGAATCTGCCCTTTTCTTTCAATTACCCCATTTCTATGATTCAGCCCTGTGTGGAGGCGCTTAGGGGCTGAAGCTGGGCTGTTTGCCGCCTAAAAGTGGCCGTGCACTTTGTTCTCTGTCAGCCCTGCTCGAAACTATATAGGTGGTGTAGGTTGAAGTTAACCTTTCCTCACGGATCTAGGGACGGAGATGGGCCAAACCTCTCAATCAAAACTGTAACCGTATATCAAAAAACCCGCGCGGTAAGTTGGGGGGACAGTCCTCTGACGCTTCTGTCACCGCTAGGCTCCTTCGTTGCTAGCATCCCGTACCCTCGGCAACGCTGCACGCGTGCATGGAGCCACCAATTAGGAGTGGGGATGAGCTGTGCACTCGGTTTCTCCCCAGAGGAACTAATCGAATGTTCCCTCCCGTGGGTCGTGTCTTTCTCTGTTGATGGAGCTCAGTTCACACTGACCTTGGGCCCCGGCTGCACTAGCTCACTGGGAAAATATTTCAACGCGGTGAAGCAAATCTAAGGTGGAGGCCAGAGTTTAGGTCGAAGGGTCTATCTCAATGGGACAGTCAGTTTACTGATACGCTGTCTGAAGCACTCCAAGATACTGTAGACCCTCTAAGATTGCATCGTGCCGATACACTGTTCAATAATGTATACTGCAGTCTCTAGCTTAAGATATGTTCACATATATGCATCTACAGTATGTACGGTATATATTATTTTTTTATATGTATTATATACAGACTTAGATACATACACACACCTACCTACCTACCTACAGTACATACAGTACATACAGTACATACATACATACATACATACATTCATCCTCCAAAATGGCACAAGTATGGGTGTCTTTCAGGAACTGTTATGATTGTTGGTCGGCTAGCAAATTTGCTTCGCGTGAAGCATTGCTCTAAATACGTCCAGATATGAACTCTGTTCCTGTCTCTGTAGCCTTGTAAAGTCGGCATGGTTATGGCCTTCACAACTGCTTTGGGATCCTTCCAATTTTCCTGCTGATCAATCCTCTTCTCTAACTGGTTAATTGGCCATCAATCACAGTCAAAAGAAGTGCTGAGAAACTCAGAGGTGTCCCAGCTCCACTTATAATGGTAGTGTGTCTGGTCCTCTGGGCCCTTTCCTTTACTTGGACGTTAGGCCAGGTGGCAGCCAAGGAACGGTGCACGGGCTTATCTGAATGTGTTATAGAGAGCAGTAGCTTAATAGTTGCTTAGAGAAGCCACAAGGGAGCGTTGTGTTAGCCGTCTCCTCTGGGCTGAAAGGAGAGTCTGAAAAGGTTGCAGTGGCACCTTGAGAAACCACTGTGTTCTCAGTCAATAAAGGTGAATAGGGTGCATGTTAGACACACTGGAGTAGGCTATTTTAATGTGTTACAATGAAATATCATAGCTTTGAAACCATTTATACAAGTAGGTACTTGTCAATCTTTATGACGAGGGATACATACTGTACATATTGTATTCTTCTTTTCACCAAAGAATGGTTTACATCTAAGTGAGTGATATATTTAGCTAATACTGCTGTATCACCTTGATCCTTTGCATTTGATTGCTCTTTCGGCCTTTTAAGGGCATGTGCATGCTGCCACATGCACTCACGCACACACACACACACATGCGCACAAACTAACAATGTAGGGGCCTGAATTAAAAGCTTTTAAAAATAAAATAGTTATTGCTGATTGCAATGTTTCCTTGCTATTAGTCACGGGTCTATAAAAGAATATAATTAGAAACCACCTAAGGCGATCCAGGCAGGCTGCGGCTGTTTGATTGGCAGGGGTATTTGTCTGGCTCAGACAGGCCCAGGATTTGTCCTCTTGAAGTGATGTTGTTGACAAGACGGGAGGCACAGTGACCTTTCCTCATTATGGGTATGTGTCCAGGCGCTCATGCCCTAGGCAAGCAATTCAACTGAGTCAACACAGGCCGGCATTTCAGAACACGTTCACCCCCAGATACCGCGTTGGGAGCTCTGAGCCCTGCATATGGCTGGTTTGGGTTGGTGGCTTGTTAATAATGCAGTATGGATACAACATGGTTAATGTCTATTTGGTGACCTTTTCATGTTGCTTACACAGTGTTGGTTTGTTTAAATTAATCTATTGGGAGCTTGTAATAGGACTTAAATACAGAAGCCAAATACACACAGTAGATATGCAAATTCTGCGGTAATACAGAAAGTCTTAGGTTTTGCTTAACATCCCGCTTATTTATAGTCACACAGCAATATAACAAGATACTGTACAGTATTCGAGTTCGGTTGACTTCTACACAATACATTTTTAATCACTTACTCAAAATGTTAAAAACTATACGCAAAGTATACTCGTGTGTGCAGTAAGCATACATATATGGAACCCCTTTGTTATTTCTATTTTTTCCACTTTATAAAACCTTTGTGGGGGGAAATGGCTCTGAACATTACAGACTCAGAGCTTAGAGCGAGGCAGCAGATTTTCTTGGCAAGGCCATCCAGAGCAATGGCCTTGCAGAATCACATTCAAGTCCTTACGCCCTTAGAATTAATCATGACAACATTGCCAGCATTGGGACTAGATGTTCCATTTTTGTATCTTGCTCCCTATTTGCTTATGGCCCATTCTAATGTATACTGACAATGCATTGATGCAAAATCAGAGGAAAGCGTTCTTGTGCTTTCTATTACCTTTTTTTTATATTTGTTACCCGTGTGTGAATTTCAACAGATGTGTTGAAGGAAGCTCTGTGGTATATTGATTGTGTTAATTTATTGTGGCTTTCTCCGTCAGACGTTTTTTGTACAGCATTTCACAATGTTTAATGGAAATTATTCTGTGGATTGTTTTCAGCCCGTTATCTAGCCTAACTAAATGTCATTCGCAGTACATATCTGTTCATTAAAAACAATTATAACGTGCACTTTGGATGGAATAATGAAGGATTCAAGGAAGTTTAAAAGTCCCAAAGGAGATGATAATTTAGAAAATGATCAACCAATTAAATAATCATAAAATGTAATTTAAGCACGAATTGATGGAGAATTTTGTGTAACTACTTGACATGGGAAGTCCATTTTAAGTTTCTCTGCTAGGAGTAAATAACATGCTCAATAAGCACTGTGTGTGACTCAGGATGGGAGTATATCAAGGTATGCGGTTGACTATCGATCAGTACAGTAAGAAGATATTTGTAAAATAATCTTACTTTTGACTTCTTATTACCTGGCATGAAGAAAGGCCTATATATAGGGAGTATACTGTATCTATATTTTACATTGGTTTAATTTGTTAAGCTCTTTGTTATGGGTTATTTTACTGATGTTTTGCAGTTAATCGATGAGGGACGCACAATCATGGTTTTGCAGAAAGTTAGAACTAGACCAACTAATACTTGGCAGTCCCATTGCAAGTGCTTCACGGACGTTCTCTTAGCCTATACACCTACTGCACTTTGTCCAAATGTCTTAAGGTCACCAGGAACTACCGTACGAATGATCTGCATACTAGCACTATCCACTACTGAGCTGAGTTCGGGTAGAAAGGAAAGCAAACCTGTTTACACTGCCTCTTTGACCAGATAACCTTTTTCATTGATGCAGGTTTACTTTTGAGAGCCGCGGTTTAAGTGTCCTTGTGAATCGTCTCATTTGAGTTTCTCAGAGTTGTCTCCGAAGCATCAGACATGAGACTGGCGCCCTGACTCAGCCCTGTTTAGATCCAATGCCACTTACAGCGAGAGTAGGAGTGTCATTAAGGTGTTCTTACGCTTTCCAAATTCATCCGTCTGCAGTGTGCCTTAGGTGTTAAATCCCTCAACTTAAAAGTTGAACAAAATGAATCATCCAAAGTCGGTTTAATATGTTCTTTCTCCATCTTTCCTTGTCTTTATCATTAAAACATAATTGTGAAAAACTGTTTAAAAAAAGATTTTTGATTTTTGAGACTACACAAAAAGAGAGAGGAAAGATTAGAATCTAAGAATGATCAAACAATAGTATAACAGACTGTATCTAAAAGCCATTTCCAAACCTTTTGCTCACAGGAGTGGAGTGATCAGTTTTAGTTTAATATGCAACAAGGAATGGTTCTTTGAACTCTGAGCACTCCACGCCACAAAGTCCCCAACTCCCTGTCCAGATTTTTGGAAAAAAATATTTTTTTTAAAGGATTGGTCCCACTCATGTTTTCAAAGTATAAAGATATAAATGTAACAATCCACTTCTCAAGAATACAGAGAAACGAATGACTCTCCTCATTTCATAACGAGCGTTCCATTCCCATAGGAGCTTCTCTTAGGCCTGGGAAGGCTCGAGCACTGCTTTAAGAAGTATTTCCTACTTTTCAGATTACATTTCCCTAATCAATGGCACACATCAACCATGCTTTTGCCTTGTAGCAGATGGCACTAAGATTCTGAGAGAAGGGAACATCCAAACAGCAAACGTCTCCTTTATCGTGTCGGTTTTGTACCTATATTACAACCGCTCCTGGAACACACCCATGAGAAAACGTGACATTGGGAGTTACTTATTGTATCAGTGTTAAAGGAATGGGTTCATTTAATAACACGAGACTGTAATGAACAGAACATCTTTTAATCTTAGTTACTCTTCGTTTTGTCTCGCCATTGTTTGGTTCTTGAAACCCAGTATGTTATCTGTGTGCCCGTCGGCTGTTACTGTCTTGCCAGTCAGTATTAAGACAGCGCTGGTGTTCAGATACTGCTCTAGTGGAGCCTGCCAAACCCTAAAGCAAACAGTAGGCCACTAGGTCCCATAAGTATGAAGCAGCCAAGTAAACCCATTAACCACCTATAGAGTGGTTTGTGTTCTTTTCTCTTGACTGCAGTCCCTACAAATGAATCGTGTTTCGCCCTTGATTTACTGTTCACTCTCCTTGGGTGTTAGGCGAGAAATACAGATTTGGAAAAATGACTGTCCATATCTATATTTTGCATTGCTTTAAAATGTTTGAACATTAACTTTTATTCAATCTTTTCTGTTTTTATGAATGAAATACAGTTATTTATTCGTGTTTAGTGTAATTGTTTATCAATGGGAAATTATTTAAAACCATGGTTCGAATAACTAACAATAACATTTTGTTTTGACGTTTGACTTTGAAAAAGGAATCTGACAAGTCTGCAGCATTTTTTTTTCTTCGGGACCACTGAGGCATCCCACTTTTTTTCGTCTTGTACCTCGCTCAGCATAGGATGCCCAGCAAACTCATACACATTTTTTTTTGACTTGCCAGAAGGTGGTTTGATTTATGCCGAGTCTGAGCTATCGGCTCCGCACAGGCCACGTAGTTTTTCTCTTATCATTCCACCCAGCCGCTACATGATTGTGGAATTCCGGAATGTTTTGAGCTCAGCTCTAAAAATTTGATGACAATGGTCACAAACAGAACTAAAAAAGACGAGGAACAGGGGGGGGGGGGGGGGGATGGGGCTGCAACAACCAGCAGAACGGGAGTGTGTTTCCCCCTCCCTCTCCTACTAATTTTGTGTTAGACTCCTACAGTATGTTTGACAAGTGAGGCAGGCAGCTTTACGCAGTGGCACGATTCAGACTGTCGAGGCTTCTCCCCCCCACCCCGACCCCTGTCACACAATTAGCTGTCCGCCTTTGAGAGAGCTAGAACAAAGGTGAAGCCGGGGAGCAGGGGCTGCGCCCAGTCACTGCAGAGAGGGCGGGTGACACTCTCATGGCTGCAGGGCGCTCTCTTGACCAGGAAAGTCGTTGGCTGTCACTAAACATCACTGTCTCCCTCCCCACTAATGGCGCCTCCAGATTGTGCTAAGAGGAACAAAGGCTGGTAGTAAAAGAAGGACACTGAAGGAAAATGGAGCCGCTCTGTTAGGACTGCAGGCTTTGGTTAGGCTTCCTTAGAAAGACGGCGTGGCAGCGGCCGCAGACATCTATAAGTGTCATGATCATGACAGATCTAAACCAAGGAACAATTACAGGACGAGGTGCTCTCAGCTTAGCCCATGGATCCTTCAACAACACACTACAGTGACCATGTTAAAGAGACATGACACACACTCACACACGATCTAGCTGTTATGCACACACACACACACACACACACACGCACCCACCCACACAGTTCTACAAGGTCGATCCCCTCATGTACCTATTTTACTGCTAAAACCTTTTTAAACCAAGCTAGGTTAAGCTGAGAATCAAATACTGAAGGTGTCATACACAACGTTTTATGCATTGCTTTATTCATAAGGCTGAATCCAAAATGTGAATAAAACATAGCACCTTTTTGATATTTACCTATGTTATTATTATTATTATTATGCAAATCAGATCCGGTTAATCTTTTGCTCATTAGGGGAAACTATTATTATCTGAAAGTTTGTATTATGGTGGCTACTATTGCCAACACTTTTCTTTTACACTACACTGTCCCTAAAGAATCTAAAAAACTACATTTCTGGTATTTATGTTAATAGACCCCATTTATATTTGTTGAAGCATGTTGTGCTCTTCCTTTTCAATTTATGCATTGCAACACTTAAGACAATGATAAATGACCATATACTTTTTTTGTATCACATTACCCAATTATGGCGCCATGAACCAAATGTAATCAAAAACAGTGCCTTCCATTACCTTGGTGGTCCTCCGTCTTTTTGCTGGCAATGCTAATGATATTTCTGTGCTTTCATTCACAATGGATGTGACACCCAAAACTAATTGGATTAAAAGACGAGCTCATTTGCCAAAGTTGTTTCATTACTGTTCTTGCTCATTAGTCGAGCAGCATATAGGCCTCCATTCAAGATGAAGGAAAATGATTGGTTGATTAGGTTTTTAAAACTGTCAGCTTTGCCAGACTGTACTGGTTTAAGTCAACATTCTTTATCTATATCAACTGGTCTGTGTTAAATAGCACAGGCTCTATATTAGGCGGCTTATACTATGTCACTTTATACACTTTGGTGTTGAACATAATAAAAGTGGATCCTCCGTTTCAGGTGTCGATGTATTTTTTTGTTTTTAGCTTAAAAAAAAACCTTTGACCTTGTTCCGATAGTGGAGACTAGGAGGCACAAGCGTGATGGATCCGAAGTTGCCGTGTTGTATCGTATGTGCCACTCGGCGAGAGCCTCGTGGGTTTGCTGTGTAGCCTGGCGCCAATGATGTCGCACCACATCCGCGTCCCCGTGACATGTTCAGTCACAACACTGCAGCCTGGAAACGCAAGGCCACTCAATGTCAGGCAAGAGCTTTTTATCTGTATCCTGTGGGTGCTGCAGATTCTGAATTCAATGAGAGACGTGGAACATTCCCTGAATTTGGGTGCAGATGGAAATTACAAATATCATACTCATCATAAAACCTGGTGGACCTGGTCGTTTAAAAACCCCACATCCTTTTTTATTTTATCCATGGGAATGAAAATAAATTTTGGTTGGGCTGTGAGGTCATAAAAAGGTTGAATGTTTAGGCCGTAATAGTTAGCTATCTATTTGAAACATTTAGACTGATGTATCCTTCAAAGTTCAGCTGGCTTAATCCCTTTTTTGCAGCCTATCCGTTATTTTCTGGTTTACAGCATGCGCCTCGAGCCACATTCACCTACGGTAGCTGTCCAGCCTCTTGGGTTTAGCTTTAATATGCTGGCTAATGCTTCTGATCACTTTGACATATCTGGTTATTGCAGCCAAAGCTCCCGTTTGTGTTTATCCACTCTGCCAGTTTATTTTCTCTTATGATCAATCTGTTGGCTTTTATTGTGTGGTTTTTCAGCATGCTTTTCAGACGTGTTGCCACAACCAAGCTCAATCTCACATATCCCTCTGCAATCTGTCTGGACTAAGAATGATTTTACATGGCTTGTATTTTGTTATACATTTTCGGTAACTGCAGAAGATTATTTGTTTTCATGTTGCAGTTATACATTTCTGTTTATCTACGTACGTGTAGTAGTGTAAATGTTAAAATCTCCCTGGTTATTTATTTGTGGTTTTCAATGCCATCTTGTCTGAATGCGGTCTTCTAAACATTTTATTCCATGATGTGAAACAACCTAGGTGTTTACGCAAGTAACTTGTCTGCACGGTCACACACACCCACATACAAGCCCACACATACAGAGACACAGACATACAAAAAAACCTAACTCTCACGACTCATTTTATTATTCACCGGAGCAGTTGGTTGCACAGCAGTAGACATCGAGCTCGCAAGATTTTTTTTCTTCTTCACCACGCTTGGCCAACACCCTCGCTCACTAAAGACGTGTGTTTAAGTTGTGATTTGTGGCATGTGATTACCTGGGATGCGTAGTACACTATCAACGGTGAGAAAAACAAAGTTCCCGACACTTGACATTTATTGAAGGTGAATGCCGCTAACAAACTTAATGTGATAATTACCCCGACTCTTACTGGTATTACATTCTTTAAATAGTGTACAGTATTTATTAGAGATAATTAAACTTTGTATTCCATTAAAAATATAATGAGAGTCAAAGAGCATTAAGACAATATATTGTCTGTTTACCGATCTGAAAGTTTGCTCCATCTCAGTGGAAGCTGACAATAAAAGAGGGAAGCAGACATGGGGCGATTTAACTTCATTGTATAAACCCTTGACCCCAAGAAGATGCTTAGCTGATATATTTTCTCCCCAGTCGTATTACCGCAACGTAGCTCAGAGATCCCGAATAATGATTGTGGCGGCACTATCTCCTTATCTTTAATTTAGAATTGCAGCGGGACGGCACACGGGGGAGATGGTTATCCACGCTCCGTGTCTGTTTCCTCTCTTCACGCATGTCAGCTCTCTATTGTCTGTCTCCTGTTGGTCTGGCTTGGATTCAATTCGCTAAAATAGTTCCCTTTCCCTGTGTTCCTTTTTCTAATGACCACTGATAGGAGTTGCGAGATTTCTGTCACATGCGGCTAAAGGTTTCCATCATAGGGTTTACACGAGGCCCTTAGCAGTAGCGAGGCTATTGATGGAAAATAAAAGGCTGTGGCTGTCGATTCCACACACCCCTAGCCTCACCTACTACAAATCGTCAGGCCCTGTCTGTCTGTTGTGTGCCACAGTATGGGCTGGATTGGCCAATAAACAGTTTGTTTGCCTGCAGTCGTTTGGTGTCTTTTTTTTAATGGGGGATCAGCCAATAAGCTGACCTTGTGATTGTGGTCCTCGAAAGCTCGTGTGTGTGGTCTGTGAGTGAGACCGTGGCCCGGGGGACCTCTGAGGTCCCCCCTGTCACCACCCAGCGGCAACGCTGGCGTACCGGGGGATTCATCTCGGGGGTTTTCACCGCATTTGCCTTTTTCGAGGCAGTTAAAAGGCTGAGAAGAAAGGAGGGCAATTTGTCTAAAAGTAAGAGACTCAAATCGATAGGATTTTCATTACAGTTATGTTTTCATGCGCCGGGAGAGGCTGGGCGCGGAGCGCTGATGAATGATACATTAACGTTCTCGTCCCCCCTCTCTCCTCTCCTGGCTGTGTCGATGCTTTGGCTCCTGAGGCCTGTCATTTCAATGCGCCGGGAACGGAGCGATGCGTTTGGGCACTGGGACCTAATCTACCTCGCTGGCACGTCCCAAGTCAACAGCTGTCCGGTTTGTCATTGTGGATTTTTTTTGGCCCTGCTGAGGCTTTGCCAGGGGTGAAAAACAGCAAGGTGTGATCTTTCCGAGAGCTGAACTCATTGAATTACCCTCCAGTTTCTGGTCCTACTCCTAGAGGTGGAGGTAAGCAGCTTACCCATGGCCCGAGTAAATACAATTTAAGTCACTCCGACACTGTATTCAGGATCAGAAATAAATCGGCCTATTCTAAACGACATTCCATCTTCGGTTTAGAGCCTGAACCTACATGGTATTTCCGGTATTGCTGCAGGGTAATATAAAACAGGTAATTCTAATCACAAGACTTTTAGTTTTTAAAAGTGTTGCACACTGTGAATTGTAGCCTAAAGTAACAGGCCACACTTTAAAAAAGGCCTCAGGAGCAATCAATTGTCTTTTAGAGGCTTGTGTCTTTTCCTTGTCAATAACTGAAACCCCTCCTCAACTTCACTGATTGATCAAAATGGAGGACGTGAAAGTGAGCCAAAGTGTTGTGATCCACCACTGTCTCGGGCGCACAGCAATCCTCTAGTGTGGATGTGCTATACCTCGTAAGTGATAGACAGTTGGGCTGCAGCAATCCTTCATTTTTCTCCTTTCGTCTGTGAACAGGTGGCAGTAAGCTGATGGAATCACACCTTTTTCCATTACCGTGTTTCCGTATAGGTCGCTCCGTGTGCTTCTGGATTGGTAGGACATCAACCGAGCTTACGCAAGGCCTGAGTCATTTATTTCATAACCTGTGTTACGTGCTTGACATGGTATATGTCAAACATTGTGATTCATTTGGAAATTGTTCAGTCATTTTCTAAGGTATGTTTTTGAAAATGTTTTGCAGCATTAGCAGGACAGGACTCTTTAAAGGAGAGGGCCTTAGAGGAATTAGTGAGCATCAAACACATAATAATTTTGATGAGTGCAAAGAGAAGGTTTAACAAAGGTATGGTTGAAAAATAAAACTTAGCCAAACTCTGTATTTTAAGGTTTCCTTTGTAATGATTTGTTATTTATGTTGTTATTTTTCCCCTGTAGAAGCCCAGTTTTCTTATCATGGTTCCTTTTTGAAAAAATACGTTGGCTTTTTTTGTCTTTTTTTTTTGTCTGATAAGACCAGCTCTCTGAATTTTCCGTTTTTATTGCTCTCATCATTTATTTATGTACCTTTACTGTGGTGATTCATGCTCTCTTCACAGGAGGTAAATGGCAATAAGAGCCACAGCCACGACTACGACAATCTGGAACATAACTCATATTTTTCTAGCAGGGATACGAGGCTTGCGGTGCCCCTGCATCGCTATCTTATCACAGGCACTCTGTGACGGTTTTCTCTTTTGACCTTATTTGAATTCAGAGATAAGCATCCCTCGGGCAGAGTTGTACCAAATTAGTCTTTTATCTCGTGTCTTAGGAGATGGCTTTGTCACTGTGGCTGTCTGCTGAATGGAAAGTTGATGTTCTAGATCTGCTCAGCTGCGTCTGGGACTGACTGAAAGGCCCAAATTAACTTTAGAGACCCTCTGTACATATCAGGGTTAGCTAAGTGCTTTGACCTTAAGTTGAGTGTGTCGTCGTTATCAGATCACTATGAGAAGAGACTAAACCAATTCTCATGGTCGATGAAGTTTGCTTTGCGACTGTACAAAGCTGTATAATGCTCACACTTAAAATATATACCTATATACTGTAGATGAGTATATAGTAATATATCACTAAGTTGTGACATTGCGTTCTTATTTGACAATTTCAGTCTTTGGAATTGACTGAAGTAATTCAACCAATCGTTAAAATAGAACCAAATTAATAACAATATTTATTTAATCCCATACTTCAATATTTCTATTGTAGTATTTCTAGTATTCTGATAAAGTCATACTTTTTATAGTGGGAATTGGTTTAACATATTAAGGCCTAGCATTGTTCAAATGTTCTCCCACCCCCTGGAAGAATTGTGGCTGAGTTGTAGCAGTACTAGCACTATAGCAAAGTCCCCCCCATCCCCCACCCCTCTCTCTTTCCCTCTCTGTGTTGGATGTGGTGCAGTGGTTAACAGATAGTAAGTTAGAGTGACCATGACATCATTCCTCTGGCAAAGGGGCCCGTGGCACTGATGTGAGACGAGGACGAGGCGAGCAGCCACGTCTTGCCAAGTGCTTTCAGAGTTATCTGGTGCTGAGGCATGGAACGAGCAGATAAAACAATTCTAAAGGGGAAATGATTCTGTCCGTAATCAGATTTATTTACGCAGCCCGCTGAGGAAGATTGATGTCTTATCTGCTGCTGCGGATTTCAATTCTCTCTGCTACAACACAGATAAACAATCAGCCTTCTGTCTCTTGAGCTTTTTTAATTGTATGTCTGTGTGGGCATTTCAGCGTGGACCTATTTGTATGTGTCTGTGTGTGTGTATGTGTGTGGGTGTTTATTTCTGAATTGTGTGTGTTTATGTGTGTGTGTTACAATGTATCCGTATCTTTATTTGACAACTAGGACAGGGATAAAGTGACTGTCTGTCTCGCAAGCTTTTTTAGAAAATTTTTGGTGGCTGTTAAATGCCAGACATCTGCTCTTACATCCCATGACTAGCAATTGAAAAGTGGAGCTCAAGCAGAGATCAAACTACTGCTGTTGCTCCTGTCTCGCTGGAAGCAATGTTTTCCACTTTCTCATAATTCCGAGGAAGAAGTAAGCCACCATTTTGACTGAGGGGACGAAGTGAACTAAACCTTGTGCAACTGTTTTTCACACAGTACGCAGGCGATGTGACAATATTGATCCTGTGTAATGCTCCTTTATTAATCACCTTTTAAGAGCATATTGCTTTAATTAAATATTCATATTCGCTCTTACAAGAACAAGCCAATAAAATGACATCATTTGCTAGGGTTGGCATAGGTATACAGTAATTGGCTATTGTCACATGGTGATACTGTATACTGTCACTTAAATTTTTTCAGGATACTGTACTGTGCTCATTACCCGGTATATTTCCAGATATGACACATTCTATGTGACATTGGGATTCAGTGAAGGGGAAAGTTTTGCCTGTGTCTTTAAATAGACCAGTCAGCAAGGTATGAAGGTACAAACCTGGCATGTGAGTGCTCTGTCAAAAAGTGGCACAGTTGACGTGCACTGACAGCTGGTGCTTCTGAAGCTAACAAATTGCTCAAGTCCACCTTTCCTTTTCTCTGACACAAAGCACCATGTTTTGACAGACAGCTCTCACATTTTCGAGGAAATGAAAGGTTCTCTGACTTATTATCTGGTATAAAATAATTTCCATTCCTGAAGTCAAAACTTAAACCGAAGTTGGTGGGATTAGAGGTACATCACTTCCCTTTTTTCAGTAGTTAAAAAGCTCATCTCGTTATCTTTTGAAAATTGTACGTTTGAAGTGCGCACATGTGCAGAGGAGGTTGCATGAGTCTCATGGTGTATTGTTTCTAAACCATACATAGTCACACGGAAGCGCAACTTCTAAAACCAGCTTCGTAAAAAATGTGGCCATTCAACAGAGCTGGTTAGATGGATGCATGAGAATATGAGAGTGTAGGGAGATATTGAATGAGTTTAATAGACCTGGGAGAAATCATGGCAAAAACAACCTTGGATATCTCTGGAATTAATATAAAATTTATGATGAGGATTTAGGCCGATCTCCCATGGAACCTTGAGAGCGCATTGCTTTGTCAGTCAGCACACGTTTAGCATAAATCTCTCACTAGTGCTTTATTCAGCTACCTTGAACCTCACTTGGTTCCTTTGCTTCTTCTGGTAAACTCTTTGTGGCCTCTATTCAGCTTTTACAAGAGAAGACGTTAATGTCTGCCCTTCCTGTTACTGGAACAGGACGTCAAGAAATACAGTTTGTCTTTGATCAAGATGTTAAGATAGTCACTGCACAAAGAACGTGAGTGGACCAACAGGAAGTACGGGCTTTGATGCATACTTTATGTCTTTGGTATTGTAATTTGTCTCTATGCTGTGCCAGTCACTCCACAGTTAGCATTGGACAGATTTGGGCAAGCCAACAACAACTGGTTTACCTTCCAATTGACAGTGTGCACTAGCTTCAGTTGGCCCTGCCCTAAAACATAACACATTGTCATGACTGTATATTGGATATGATCCATTTCATTCATGCAATGTATCCGGTTGCATGATATACCTTAATCATCAGAAATGTCATAGATTATAAAAATGGCTTACTTGGAGAATATTTTCCTAATGTTGCATAACTTCACAATATCTATTTGCAGGAAATACCACTGAACCATAGACATTGCCATGACTAGCCCATGACATTTTCAAAGAGGGTAGAATTAGAAATACTCTGTCTGATTTGCATTCATATAGAAGCGATTGAGAATTGAGCCATTTTTGTGGTAAAATAGTCAGCGGCCCACTAATGAGAAGAACCATCTGCAGAATCAGAATTGGAGGCTTTCTCCTGCTTTTGATGGTAATGGAAAATTATCAAGCGAATGACGTGGTGCCTGGCCTATTTTATTAAGGTTCAAATAACCACTTTGGAGAAAGTACAATTTGTGTGATTACCTGTGGCAGCCTTAGTTGTTTAGACTAGTCTGTGGAGGAGGCAGACTAATAAACTCTACAGGTATACAGTTGGTACGATGATGTTACGCATATGGAATATAGTCTAATACATTTCACTGTAGAGTAATGAGATATTGAGGTGAACAGCTTTAGTTATCGTTTCATGTTGAATTTTCAGCTTTATTGAACTAATGTTTAACCTGCAACATTCATATGCACAGGTCATAAGCCTCAAGAGTGTGTTACAATTAAATGAAAACATTATGTTCTCATAAAGTGTAATGGAAAAATATATTGATTTATTGATTAATCTCTACAGTGCAGTGTCGTCTCCTCTGGTCATGCAATTACTTAAGAGGGGAGGCTGAAGGAACGTGAATGATGACATTTAATAGGAAACTATGCAATCACACCAGTAAGAGCCACATCGAAGATACTTTCTTTTAATCTCCCCCAGAGTCATAAAGATTATTCTTATACATCATCGAAGTCGTAAATCTCTCACCTCTATCGTTCCCATGGAATGGTAATATTTAGAATGGAAAAATGGATTCTAGAATAATGCTAATTTCATCTGAGGCATTCAAGATGGTTGACTCATTATTAACCTGCATGTTGTAGTGCAAACCCCATTTGGTAATTTGTTTTATTGCGGGAAAAACAACACAGCAAAATGCCACTCGTAAAAGAAGACAAATAGGAATGTCCATTTTACTCATTCCAATTCTATTATGTTTCAATTCAGCAACGCCCTCTTTTCTTATCTTACGCAACATGGCTGACTTATTTGGGTAGGGACGCAGCTCTGTGTAATTGCACTCAATAGGTAGTAAATGACACCTCGTAAATCAAAGATCCTCTTGGTGCTAGGGTCATCTTTTACCATGGCCTTTGTATGCAAACATTTACCTGGGCCTCCTGGATCACAATGCACCTGTCACTGGGAGGGGAATGGGGGATCAGGACTCACAGTGGGGCTGCACTGAGCCATTGGAACTGGTTCAACGGTTTAAGCTTAAAGCTATTATTAGGGTAAAGGATCCTCAAGGAATTTTCTTTGCATGGCCTTGTGATTCAGCCCTTTCATCCATCAATGCCACGATTATTTTTTGCCTATCCTCAAGTACTTGTTTGTGTAGCTTGGTAAGGTTGTTGCCCATTGCGAAGACTCAAGGACTTTTATCATAGTAATTCTTCAATGTCATCTTGTGCACTATCTTATCCTTTATGAAATATTTTCCCCTCTCTTCTTTGGTCGGTTTATAGTCTTTAATTAGTCAAATTGCTCTCTGTGAATTTGAGAGCAAGTGCTGTTCAACAGTAAAGATAATTGCTTCTGAACGAAGGGAACGCTTTTAATTAACCTCATAATTGAAAAAGTCACATCTGAATCGAACGGAGCACATATCAAGTGACTATCATCAGGTGAAAAAGTAATTTTGTTAATTCTAAATGACAACATATAGAATATATTGAACAACACATGGAATGTGTGACACTTCCATTTCTGTGCCTGACTTTATTTGAGAGGTTCTGTGTTCATTTTATGTGCTATAGTATTGCCATGTTAGTTTAAGCAGTCAACAGTTGGCTTTATTTTATTTTTGTAGTATACTGTGGGGAATGGTTCCTATCCATTACCCTAACTGATTACCCTCATCAAACCCTTTCATAATAAACCCATCGTAATGCACATAGCTTGAGCACATTTAAATTACAACATTTTCTCAGGCCTCGTTTTCTCAGGTCTTTGGGGCGAATGTCATTCATCTTTTCTACTTAGTGGCTAATGGTTTCAGACCTGCACACGGCATGCCAAAACCAAGCTGCTGCTAATCGAAGATTTGGAATCACAACGTGTGTGATTTTACTGTAGATATCTCACTGTAATCAGCACCAATCAACCTAGTGGTGGATCCTTATATTTAACACAAATTAATACACCAATGATTACATAATGTCCTATTTTAATTGCCAATTGTTATGCCTATAATGGTTTTGTGGCATATATTTATTGTTGGTACACGATTGTAATTGCCTTACCTACACATATGTAAGTGTACAATATTTGTTTTACCATTTTCTATCCAATAGTCTAAAATAACAGATTTTATAGAACAAGTGCAGAGTGCTTGACAGCAGTTTGTGTTTCAGAAGAGATGGCTTGGATAAATTCATTTGTATGGAGGTTTGCTGTATTGCTTCTAGGAATATGTGTGCAACTAGACATCAATCCTTGAAAGTCCCAGAAGAAAATGAGTTGAAATCCAACAAAAATAAAGTCAACTTAAGCAGAGTCACCTCCCTGTATCTAAAATCCTTTATCATTCCATTCAGAACAGCCCGAGTTTGGCCCAAGATAAAAGATGATAGTGACCTATTATTGTATTATTGAAAAAGTCATTTCTATAATTCCAAAGTTAAAGTTTCTAGAGGTTAAAGCAAGTGAACTGAGATCAACTTATTTCCTTTGTGTGTTCTCTGCAGCTTTCATGCAAGGGCAGTCAGAAATGATAGAACAGTTGTCATCCTTTGAAATAACCGTCTGTTCAGCCAAATAACCGTTTAGTTGGAAGGCAAACGGTGGGAGAACAATCTGTTTTGGAATAGAGGAATTCAGAAGCGGGTAGACTCTGTGTCAAGCTTGTCTCCATTCTGACACTCTTCAATGCACAAATCCCCACCTGTTTTCTGGAAGGATTAGAGTCATGCATTTGTGCTTGTTTGCTTGATTTTTTTTCTCTCTTGGTTGACATGATGTGGCTCCAATGCCCCTGTTGAAGGGTGAGGTTAAAAAATAATCATGCAAAAGGACTGAGAAGGGATGTGGCAGCGTAGTTTCATTAGGAACTTAGATGTAGATATGGTCTCATATCTAGAATTGATTTCATTCAAAATAAAAAATATTGTACAATAGCTGCTTTTTTGTAGGAATATAAAGGTCCTCAAACATCCAGAAATGTACATGGAATCTGAAAGGATTTTATATAGTTTCAATGTATTCGTTTAGAAGTTTGACAACAAATCTTCCAAGACGCACCCGCATATTGTTGTCCCAAAATACACTGCACCATTTCTGCCACATTCCATCCTTTCCCTTTCGAAAGTGCATACATTTATTTTATTCCTTTTCTAAGATGGTCTAAACAACAAAACAGAGTTCTAGACAAAGCTAACTTTGTGAGTCGGGTGCTTTGATATAAACTTCTTGGCCCATAGGTCTCACTGGAATATCCAACCGAGTTCAATCATATGCAAATAATACCAAAAACAAAAAAAGACTCACAAGCACATACGTAACTCATACACTTACTAATGTACCAAGTAGAGCCAAAGGGGGGACACCATGGTTACTGCAGCATCTGTACATTTGCAACTTGTTTCCTTCTCAAATCTAAATAGGTCACCTTGAGAATGTGTGCATACAAATATGTAGTAAGACTACACATACCATTCTGTCCAACCGCCATGTACAAAAGCCAACTTGGACTCCTCTACCCTCCACGTCATTGACACTGTTGGAAACGCCACAACGTCACAGAAAGCAAAACAAACAGAAAAAGGGAGAGAGAGAGAGATAAACTCATCAGTGGGAGTCACGGGGAAGGATTTCTTCTCTGCCCTGTTCATTACTTCTAGTTTCAGTCAATGGGCCCAATCTGTCGCCCCACAGATGGCCAGAGCAGAGGTACGCCTGCTTGGATGGGTGCATAGGGCAGGTGGACTCAATCAAGCAGCCTAATGGAATGTAAATCTGAAAGGCTGAGGGACTCTGGGCTCTCGTGCTGGGCCACACCGTGCCCTCTGTAAGCCGGCTGAGTGCAGGTGTGTGTCGAATGACACCCCGGCGACCACAGGGGAAGGGTAGTGACATCTGCCCGCGGAACGCGACAAAAGAGCAAGGGGCAAGACGAGAGGGTGGCGACGACGTCGAGATCTTTGCGAGCTCGCGCGCGAAGCGCCGCTGGGAAAATTACACTATTAAATTACATTGCTTTTAGCCCCCCGAAATCTCCAGATGAAAGAGAAGACACCTTGTGATTATGCTTCGAGGTGCGCTGTCATTATCCTCTCAGCTTAAATGGGAGGGGATTTAAGTGATGTGTTGTTCGGGGGGGGAGGCCAGCGCTAAGGAGTGAAGTAGTACAACCACATCAGCCCTGAGACCTGATTTGCCTTAACTTAGTCTGAATAGGCATGCCCACATGAATAGCCACTGTTTGTGTTTGCTTTTCCTTTGATTGAATTTTGATACCACTACATCAGAGGGACCATGAAAATATATTTCTTCGGTTTTTACCAATTGAAGAGGAAATGGCTACATCTAAGGTATTGTGTCTGTGGCACCAAAGTGCACCAAAGTGCACTAAATGCAGTGTGGATAGAACACTTTGGCTGTCTAGCTGAGCACACATCAGGGAGATGAAAAAGAAGGGGAGGGGTGGGGGTGAACCTGAAAATTCCAGGAATTTACTAAAATTAATATTACATTCTACACAAGAACTTGCAATTCATAATGGTTTCCTTGGGACTTATCCTCAGACGGGTGCTAGGGTTGCAGTGCTTCCATACAATTGCTGTGACATGAGTCTGCGTTTTTTGTTTCAAGGTTGTCACGAAGAATTCTTTTTTTGGGGTGGGGGAGGGGGGGGGGTATAAAATTAAAGCTCTACAGAGAAAGCCTGTTTTACCATTTTGAAACTACATTGGAGAACAGCAAAGAGGCAGGGCCATATTGTGAATGTATGTAATAATGGAGAATTCCGAATATGTACATTTTTTTATGGTCTGGCTGTCTTATTGCAGGATCATAATTGCATACAAAACTCTCTGAACGTTTTGATATAGAAAGAATTTCCTGTTAACACAATGCATCAACGTATCGAGTACATTTTTAAAGGGAGTCGACTGGGTCTTTTGTCATAATTTGTACTAGGCAGCGTTTATATATTTGTTTGTGCTATATGTGTGTGTCTGTATCTTTGGGTGTGCACGTGTGTGTGCACGCCTGTGAGGCCCGCGGCCGGATGGTTCTAGTGAATGACCCTCCAGAGAATGGCCCTCGGGATATACTGGACAGATTTCATTTCTCAGAGAAGGAACCCCATTCCTCCACTCACTCCCTGGACTCCTGCCACGGCTCCGCATGACATAGGTCCCCCTCAATCAAACACGCTGAACTCATTCTACAGAAAATAAAATGGTTTAGAAATTGGTTTAGGTTGTATTGTCTTGCCCTGTTTTTTTGGACCAAGGCCCTGAGATGTGAAATTTACTCAGGTGTTGTGCGGCTATTTCTTCTTTATTTCTCCCGAGAACATTTTTTGGTGTTGAGGTAAAGAAACACCCCCACATCGGTACCTTTCCTACTCAGGTGATAAGTGCCTATCGTTGGTCTCTTAATGGTACGGTGTAGCCCCGTTTCTGTTGGAGTCAATCCCTCACTGTTATTATTGCGGCATTGGCCATATGGTTAGCACTTAGAGCCACCTGCCTCCAGGTGCTAACCAAGGGAGGTGGGGAATAGGAGACGTCGGTGGTGTGGAGGGGCTGGTTGGCAGGGAATGCTTCGATGCGGGTGAGAGAAAAAAAACAGCAGGCTTCTGAACAGGGCTAATGAAGCTCCAACCATATCAGCAGTCATTTACCTGCAGCTCCTCCTGCCAGGGAGAGTTCGGTTTGACTCGAGGGTCGAGAATTACTTCCAAAGGTGGGAGTTAGTGAGAGTTAGCTTTGTGTACGCCGGAATACTTGGCTGGATACTGCTGTTTAGTTTACCCCTCTGGCATGTAGACCACTATTGGTTAATGTTCTCTACTTTAAGTTCCACGTAATTTATTCCATCTTCTCTGCCCACGAGCAACGTGAAGAGAAAACAAGGGAGATACACTTCGAGAACAAATGCAAAGCACCAAACACACCATGAATTACATTTTATTTGCACCACTGATTCTTTGTGTGCAATTATTTATGTGGAAATGCCATGTGATATGAAAGTCAACTGCTATGTCAACGGCTCTTTATGTCCTCACAAGCGGTGAGAATTACTCAGCAAATTATAAAAAATTCATGACAGGAGTCCTTTATCAAAACATTATCATCCAACATTAACAAATGTGCTGAGGTTTGGTGTTTTCATTTCATTGTGCTAAGGGATGAAAGGGGTAATATTTTTTTAAATAGTCCCAGTTTCTTAGATTTTAGCCATCTTTGAAATCAAGAGAAATAGTGCTTGCAGAAAGCGCTCTGAGAATTTTTATTGTGCTTTAATTCAGTTCCAACCAACTTTAGCGGTCTCTCCATGCTTTGTCTACCGTTTGTTTAGTTGAATTCTCATAGCATTTTCGTGAGCACAGTCACCGTAACATTATGAGATTTGGCCATTCTGAAACGGCCCTGTATGTCTGTTGGGTTCCATCGCCTAAAGTGTGTTTGAAGCGGATAGTGTCCCTCGTGCCACAGTGTTACCCGCTGAGATGGGGACCTAATCAATTCTGAAGGCAGAGCGCTGTCCGTCAAATGACAATATCACTTCTAACTCATCAGTATGTGTCGCCTCATACATTGTTTAACAGCAACCTATTGACAAAAAAAAATCTGCTGAAAAGTCAATTGTGAATTTAAAATGTTTTTTTTTGTTCACCTGTTAAAAAAAATAGAACATATTGCAGCGTCATCTGTACACGCCACGACAGTTGCATCACTCCATTAAGCATCATTTTCAGTGACAGTGTTTCTTTACTCCCTCACCAAATGCGATAAGCTAACTTTTAATGGGCACCATTGGACTCCCAACAGCTTTTGGGGTGCGTGTTCCATGAAACTATGTATCTTGACGCGTAGTGCGGTAATGAGTAGGCGCTGCTGGCCTCCTAATTGCTAGCAGGGCCTCGGCATGGCTCATCAGAGAGAGGCTTAATTGGCCATCACTGCCTAAGAAAGCATGAGGCTGAGGCTAGTTGCCTTCTTGCTCACTGGCGCTGTTAAGAGGCTAGCTGAATAACCAAGTAGGTCCCATTCATTTTGTAGCGCTAATGAACACTATTTAGCCTGAGGCCTTGATCATTTGGGTTTTGCTCCAGATAGGGCCAATGTTGGTTTGCGTCGACACAAGCCACAGCGAGCTGTTTGTTGTGGATGTTGTGGTTCCTTCCCCGATCCCTGAACACAACTGTTGTGAAGTCCTTCCTGCTTTGGGTATTGGGGTGTCTAAAGCACTGCCTGGTTCCCTGGGTCATAAGTGTCTTCAGCTGCTGCTAATCAATGTATTGGACTCCCTGACTGTTGAATGCAGTCTGTTGTTTGAATAGCAAAAAGCATGAAAAGATGGAGAAGAGACAAGAAGGGGAATTGCTGTCTCTATACACCTAAAGGAGTTATCCTCTGCATCAGAGAATCCACAATTTTCTATGGACCATTGAACAAACAACCTCGACCCCCATCCGGTTCCTGCTTGCAAGTGGAAACTGTTTCTCTTATTTTTATTTACTTATGTATTTATTTATATTACTGTAGGCACATCAATTTCATTTGCTGTGTTTAGATAGTCTAATGCTGTATTATCAAATCAAGCTTGCGTTTGTGTGTGTGTCCATTACATGTATGCCATATCCATCTAGGTGGTAGAAGCAAGGGTTTAGACGTGAAAAACAAATATTATCAAACGTGCCCTTTGGTAAAGTTGCATCTACTCTGAATGAAAGAAAAGACGACAAGCACACATAATGCAGTATTGATTGGTGCTTAAATCAGACTGATAACAGCCGCATCAAATCAGCTCTTTTAACAATCAAATTAGAGCTTTTAGTACGATCGATTGGGAGGGATCTCAAATCTACAGGATGACAGTTGCTAAAGAGCACGAGGCTACAGCCAGGGCACCCATGAAAGCAAAGGAAGCTTTCAACTGCACTCTCATCACCCCTGTCTCATACTGTAAGGTATTCCCTTAAAAGCAGAGATTAATAGAGCCTAATTACTGACTGAGTGAGGCAGACTACCAAGGTGTATAAATAGGTAGAATCCAAATGCACATTCTACAAAATGACTGTATATATCTTTAGTGATATCACTCTCCCCTCTTAGTAACTAGAATGTGCTCAAGAGCAAGGTATTTCTTGCCTTTAACATCTACAGCTGCCTTAGTGACCAACAGTAAACACTGTTGTTGTAATACCCGGAAGCCTCCTTGGAAACGTTCTTATTTTTAGTTGCTGCGGATGAAGAAGAACGACTCTTCGGCCAATCTAATGTGAATCAACAGAGGGATACAGTGATTTAAGTGATTATAAACGGTGTTTTGTTCTTTAGGTCCATGTGAAATCTTATTTTAGAAATGATTCAAATGTCAGCGTTTCTTTTTTTTTTTTTTTTTGCTTTGTCATGCAGCAGTAGACATTAAATGCTTCCAAGTATTCAATATTCTTGTCGTGCCAAAATGTTAGCCTTCAGTAGAACAGAAGCTATTGGTTTTGAAATTGCCTTTGTAAATAAGTGCTTCCCCCTATTGGATATGGCAAATCTCAAAACCACACGCTAAAGAATTTACTTATTGTAACATATAGTCAACAATTACAGCATTTTTAAGTGTGTTCAGTTAGGGTGGGATACGTAAGGGAGCACTCTGAGATTTTCTACCTCAGTTGACAAAATTGAGTCAGTGAATGGAGATATTCAGTGGGTAATTGCTGGCTCTCTATGCTAAACTGAAAGGTACTCTCTTGAGCTATTACTCTGGTTGCCAAGTCAGCGCGAGGCGACTGTGAGACTGTGCTAGCGTCTCCTCTGGGGCCTCCTAATTGGCTTTGTTATTGCAGACCTGGGCAGGGTGAAGACTCAGAGAGAGGGAATGGAAGCTTTAGCATAGAAGACATGGCGCTTTCGACTGTGACCCTCCTCCCTTGGGCGGAATGTTCACAGCTGCTCCCTCCAGAGAAGGTGACCCGACTTTGGATCCCTCTTTTTCTGTTTCTCTCTCTCACTCACTCACTCTCTCTTTCTCTCTCTCTCGCTCTCTCTCTCACCGTCTGCAGCTCCCAGTGGGCCTCCTTCACTCCCTCATTTCCTTCTTTCTTTCCTTCCTCCTCTCAGAGGTCACTTTTCGACACACCATTACGGAGATCTCTCCTCCTATCTCCCTCGCTCTGACGTTCTCTCTCTCTCTTTCCTTCTCTGTTCTGCACCCATCTCTTTCCCCAGCAGGGAGTCGCTAATGCTCCTCGCTCTGCAGATTTCCACACTTTTCTGTGTGGAATGCCAACACCTCTTTGCAGCCTCACCCCACTGTTACCCCTGCACGGAACTTTTCACACCGACTTGGCCCCACGCTCGCTGAGCTTTTAGAAGTGGGAAACAGTGGAGACATATGTGACAATCATAATAAAATATCCCAGCGTTACTTTAAAAAGGAGGGGGGGGGGGCATGAAAGCATTTGAAATGCTGTATTGACAAACAGGGATGTTCACCAGCAGTTGCACTGCCGACAACATAGGCTTAGAAATAGGCATTGTTTCTAGTACTGCCATTAAGCTCACCACTGAGCACCAAACAGGTTGCAAAGGTCTCAGTATAGCATAGTGTGGGATATGCAAACGATTGGTTTACCGTGTCAGGGTTATGCTAAGTATAACATGAGTTGCCAAGTCCCTATGTTCTTGACCTATTTTCCAATCCTGCTCATTATCATTATCGGCAGCAAAAGCATTGAGCAGTTTTGTTGCCTTACATCTGACACTTCTGGGCGAGGATTTGGAGGAGAAAAAAAAAATGTAAAACTTAAATCCATATTTAAATACATCTCTGTTATTGCCTGATATTTAAATCATTTATTTGGGGGGGGAGCAAATACGGCTTTGACTACATGTGACTTTATTATTATGCAGCATTAGCCTTTTATTTCAGAGGAGACTGCTTTGTAGTTGTCAGTGTAAAGGCTGTTCTGTGTAAACACAGTTTTGGAGTCCATTTGTGGAATTAAAGTTGTAAATGAATGTTCCGAGAACCCACCGAGAAAGGGGTGTCACACGTCCTTTGACATGATAATCATTTTACCATACAGAATGGAGGGGGATATTTTAAGACTTTCTGTTCCAGATATTAAGTGATCTCGAAGCCTCGCTCAGTTTGTGCTACTCTTAATAATAAATGACTAAATTGTCAGCGCACCCGAGGATCTACTGAGATTTGCTCCATATAAGCTTCAACAGAATGCTTCTCTATGTTTGAAGGGCTAATATTTATCTCCGGAATAGTTCAAGACATTTTTACAAAAAATATTAACTCATTCTATTTATTTAATACAGTGTATTTTTTTTACATGAAGAGAGGTGATTTCCACAGCTTAACAACTCACAAAAAAAAACACAAGTTGAAACCGGGGGAGTGCAAGCTGGAATCTGCTTTGGCCCATAACGACGTGTTAGGACAAAATAAACCATGAATGATGGACAATGAGACCATGACTGCCTGCTAATTGGTATCCACAGTAATATCCTGCATCTAGTGAATGTCTATGGTTTGCATGAACACTCACATCTGCAGAGCATGAATGCAGCCAGATTCAGATTGAAAAGCTCCGTTAAATGTTTGGCTGTTTGGGCTTTTTAGGGTTCTTGTTGCTATCTAAAGCAACATCAAGAGCTATTATGCAGGGGTTGACTTCTCAATTGTGGATGTTTAATTTACAAAATTCCTGCTCCAAGAAGAGATGAAAAGATTAAGATGTGGCAATATTTGAGGTAAGAGTAAGAGGATCACACTCTATTGAAAGCGGTTTTAATTACACCAGTGATAGGAGCCATTTAAACCAGTGCTATGGCCTACGGTTGAACGTTTTATAAGTATAAGATAAATATCACTGCACATGTTAACAGCTGCCTGGTGCTACCTTAATGTAATAATTCAAATATTACTTTTCAGTAGGCCTATGTATATTACAATGTCTTTGCATTAATGATTTATGATTTTGACTCTGCCTTTTGTATGGTATTACAAAAAAATCCTTAATTAATCAGGTTCATGTAAAAGAATTCCTATTTCTTCCCAATTTCCACCTCAGTGGCTTTTTCCCGCCGCACCAGTAAAACCAACCACAGAGGTGAAAGCAATCATCTGAAAGCACTCAGCGAAGCCGGAAACTCGATCAAGTTTCAACCTGGACACATTCATTACAAATGTGGCATAACTCTTCATTAATGAGCTGGAAAATGGCGAGTAATCGAATCTCACCAATGTATGGAAATAGAAGCCAAGGTAGGACTTCTTAACAGGGATAGACAACGGGATGGGAGGCAGATCATTGGTGTGACGTGGCGGTGGCAAGGCAGGCAGGGGGTGAGCAAAATGGACATTTTAATTTGTGTATTTGTATGTATAATCAAATATAGTTTAGTATTAAGTTGTTTAGCTTATTAAAAAGCAGAGATCAAAATACAGTAAGTGTTTCTTTTTTTTTAATTAGTTTCTTTTTTTGCCATCTTGGTACATTATGGATTACTGTTTATTTAATTGTAGCTCTTGGTTTCTATTCATCCTTCTTCGAGCCGAGACAATATTATTCTGATCAGCGACCAGTATTAAAGGCAAACACAATATTTTAGATTGGTGGGGAAACACATGGAGAGGATATCGAATACCATACTCTCATACTATTCTAGAGGACAACCTTCATACCTGGTCAGTCATGATGAGTTAATATTAGGAGCAGGTTTGCAAATCCATATTCTCTTGTCAGAAAAGGAATAATGCTTTGATACAGAATGGTTTCAATGGAGTAGGACCAGACAGCTATTGAAAACAATTTTTCCTTGAAGAGGTCTATTAATCGATAGTGAATGGATTGTGTTGTATCCTTGGTATACAAACGGCAACCTGAAAGAAAATCTTTTATTAAGATGCTTGTCGCCCATTTTCCTTTGTGAAAGTATATTCAAGTTTCTTTTCTTTTTTTTTTCTTTTTTCTTTTTTGTGAAGTTGTTATTTTAGTTGTCCTGTCTTTATTTTTATTCATGAAGATATATTTGACTGTTGTAAGTCACTGTGTTTTTCTTTGGGCTGGTGTTAAGTCATCACATGGGACACAGTAACACTGGAGTCTGAAAGGTGTCATAGCAAGACAGCGAGCGAACCGACAGACGTTTTCATGTCACACATCAAAACTGGGATTTATCCCTATTAGAGGTTGATGAAATCACAGCTGATTTGGATTGCCTTAATTGGCTGAAAATGCGCTTGTTGTCACAAAGTGTGTCTGGCTTGCGTTTCCAATTGCCGGCTAGTGTCAAAAGCATAAACCGTATAACTTTAAAAGCACTATCTCCCCACTGTAATTTTTGTCATTCGCTAGGTCTCATGCAAGTTAATTAAAGTTATAAAAATGACACCAATACAAGCAATTAGTAGCTGATAAACTAAACTTTTAAGTGTTTTCCTCGACACAAACACTTGAAGCATAAACGATTGAGACTTGTTTTCCTGCAACATTCATTTCCCCCCTTCCTTATCATGAATAAATGAACACAATTTTACATGGGACTTCCTAATCCACTTAAATGAGAAATTAAATATTCCATTTTCTTGGAAAGAACCTCCTATGCAGTATGTTCTGCATTTGTTGTCCCGGAAATAAATTGCTGGGTGTATCATCCCCCAACCGTAGTGTAATCCAATGTACATTCAGAGAAATCACTGCAGGAACTCCAGCCTCATCACAGAGCTAAAGTGATCTATAGAGGCATACATGCTATTATGCCTAATACATATATATATGAAGGATGCACATTTTTCACCAGATTGGAAAGACATTTTTACTGAGTGGTATAAAAATACATCTGGTCTATTTTTTTGGAACATTGGAGCATACATTTAATATAGATAATGGAAATGCATTTTTGTGGAATGAATCTGTTTTTGCATATGCCACAGTATGATCAGGAATTATAATTAATTTGTTCTTCTAAATTAAAAATATTTGGTCTTGAAGTTCAAACTACGGAAGGTGTGAAATATATAAAAAGCAAACCTGTTTTAATAGCATCTTCAGAGGAGAATGTTTGCATGCACTGCAAGCATGTGAAGAATGATAACATTCATACAAGATACAAAATATTAGCCAATCTTTACCTTCCGAAAATACTTTATATCCCTGCTTTGATTGTTAAATTCATTCGAGTCATTGTTTTCACAGACAGTTCCCGTATTTGAGGCTCTGAATTATTATTATTACCCCTCTTGCCCTCAGCACTACAGAGGAGGTGTTTTATCCCAAACAGTGAGGTGCATTCTTTATTATCATTTCATAAAACACTATCCCCATCATTCCCTTTCCACGAGGCACAGTTGTGTCACAGTGTGTGCGAAATACCATTCTCAGACATCGCCGTGAAGACAAGTCATTCCCCGTTTTCTTTGGCAAACCAGTCTGCAGCAGTTAAAAGATTTCCACGACAAGTGAGGCTAGGCAACACACAGAGCTCGGCACAATTGCTATGAAAGATAGTAGCAATAGAAAGGTGCTCTTATTTCCGGACTGTCGATAGCATCATGCTTCGCTGGAAGATAAGTTTCTCCATGATGAAGCAAGGTGCTCTTCCTCTCTCAGTGGGCAATGCGGTGGGGATGTATCGGGACAGAGCCAGTGAATGATGCCCTGTGCTGGTTCTCATTGCAGCCGATTACTTATCTATTGATTGAAGCCAACGCCGCACAGACGGATGCCTTTGGAATGTGACAAGCGTTTTAACAACCCAGGAACCTAATGCTCCTTAATGTCATTCCTGGCCCATGTTAAATAATGTCCTGTCCCTATGTCACCGGGATTCACTAACGGTCAATCCCGACCGTGGAAAGGGATCCATCTCGATTGGTTGTCTCCGGCCCAAAAGATCTATGCCCACAATTATATGTAGCCACTCCTAGCTGCAGCCAGGGAGATGTAATAAATAGCATTAAGGGCTCCAAGAATCCTTTAAATATACTCCCCCTCTACTTGTCCTCCTTGACAGTTGGAAAGAGCAATGAATTCCCCTGTGATGGTTGGAAGCAGTCGGAGAAAAAGCAGAACGCTTCTTCCACTGCTTATCACTTCTACTTAAGCCGCTCAGGAAGGTTTTCTCTCTCTCCCCCACACACACAAACATGCAAACACGACACTACACACTACACACACACACAAACGACACACACTCACTAGCACATACATAGATTCACAGTCAGATCTCTTATTCCATATGCCAGGGAATCAAGCTCACAAAAGAGATCAGTGATCCATCATCCTATTTTCTGAGGTTGTATAGAGGTATTTTTTTTGGTCTCCTCTTCAATAGGATGGAATAAACCTTGAGTGTATAGGCCGTCGGTATAGTGCTGCATATGGTCTTTATGAATGGTCGTACGGGGACAGATGTTTTCGGTTGATACCCCTAGCCAGGCTCTGGCACCGGTCCATGCAAGCTAGGTCGCTAACAAGTAGCCTTGGGCCAGCCAACTCAATAAGGTGTGAAATCTCAAAATGCTAAAGCCCAGCGGAACCGCATGAATGTTTTAGATGACGAGAGAGTGTAACCAGCTTAGCAGCTCTTTGTATCCAGCTAACATTCACGCTGGGAAAAAAGCAGGGTGTAGAATAGGTGTGTGCAGCAATATCTTTTCATCATGTTTTATTGCGATGGCTCAAGCCGCCATTGATTGGTGCGCAACCTACAATCATCAACATAACTTTTATCAAGCTTGTTTTTCCCATACCTGGCTGAATATTAAATGTGATTATCAATGCTACAGTAGACATTCCTGGTCTGTGTTCTTCATTTTGGACTCCCATTGCTACAAGCTACCGCATTGGGTTTGTTCAAAGTGAACCACTATTTCTCCTCTGTGATTATGAATTGGGCACAATGGATATGTATGATCTGTTGTTCACTGTAATGACTGCCTATTGCATAATACAATCCAGTCACTGTAGTGTGAATCTCATTTTCTGTACCCTTGCCTTGCTGTACATGGACAAACATAAATATATACCTAAACAGTCACGCACACACACACGCGCGCGCGCGCGCGCATCTCTGACGCAAAGCCTGACCATACATCTTAGCACTGCTGGAGAGCTAGCAACACATGATGCATTATCATTTCAAGCACTGCAACCACAAAATCATTTCCATAACAAGGATATCCACATACCCACAAGGAGACCTCTACGTGTCTCGATCTCTATCTCTCTCTCCACTGCTTTACACCCTACTCCCAAGGCAGGGATTCATTCTTGGATCATGTGAAAATACTTTCTCCCTGACGGATATTATTGATGTTGATTAAATATTAATGTATGATTCATTAGATATATGACCTATTCGATCCACAGTTGATGAGACACTGTCATGACATTATTTTAACAACGCTGAATTCCCGTACCGTGTGCATATTGCAAATCTGAACTTTAAAGAGAGTGTGGACAAACTGCAAAAGCATTTTTCACATTTTTCTTTAATCCAGGGGAAATGTTGTGCAATTGGCAATGATCTTGATGGTTCCGTATATCTGTGTTTGAATTACTTATTTTTTTTACCATGCCAGGTAGAAAATACACTTCTTCATGAATTTACCAGAACAGATATAAACTGTTAATATTTTATCAGAAACAGATCCTCAAATATATTCAAGTATTTCCTCGATAAATCTTACAGAAATTTGGAAAGGGAGGATATTTTTAATCAAACAACATCAAAGAAGCGCATTTTCATGGTTATATCATTTGGCATGTAATTCAAAGTAGAGAAAAAACATCTCCATTGATTCAGAAGGTTATTGCTTTGTGTCTGTGTTCTGCTTTTGAAACAAGCCTACATCTTTGCCTCTCTGTTTGTATCAGTCAGAATCGCTTATATTTTGCACGTTACCATGGAGTAGGAATAAAGTCATTGTGGGAACGTGCCATCTTCCACTTAACTACACCATGGCTCGAATGTGACAGAATACAGTTCAATCTGAATATCCTGCTGATTTAGAATATTCACGGGCCCCACTCTCTCATTTACAATAGATTCCACTTGATGATATCCTGCAGAAAATCAATGATTCACCCACTTTCAGAACACTAGCCGTTGCGAAGGTGTTGCTATAGGATTTCCCACAGGCAATGATTTCAATCACGATGCGTTTGAATTTTGGGCCTTTCAAAATAAAATGGAACACTCTGTAATAGATTGGACAAATAAGTAATTTCTATGTAGAAGATGGATTCAAATTGATTTGTATCGGATGCTCTCAGCACAAATACACACCAACATACTTGTGCACGCACCACACATACGCATAGCAGGTGCAATCCATGATAGCTTTTTTGGTTTTATGATTACCTTGCTTTAGAATGCTCTAATAACAAGACTCCAAGGACACAGGAGTTAGATACAATAAAACTGTGTTTCTGTATCATGTGTGGCCTTTAGTTTAACTATTCTGACCTTATTCTGTAGAATATCTACGCCTGCAATACTTTATGGTATACCAGAGAGCAGAGGGTTGCAATGAAACAATGTAGGGGAGAGAATGTAGGGAAGTGTTGAGAGAAAGAAAGACTATAATGAGGACAGCGGGTAGATGATTGCAAACCCGCCGTTAGATTAATTGTCGTAAAAGTGTTGTGTTTTGCTTAATTTTTCCCAATAGTGCTTCAATCTAAAATCAATTTCCATTTTAAGTCGGCCTTATAAAAGACAGTTTAAACAATCCACTGAAAGAAAACTGTATTGATTGCTGATATCTGGTGTGACAAACAGCCCCATTACACCAAATGACTCTCGAGTCAGGGCTTTGACATGTTCGTCTGAGGCTGCTGAGCACTGACTTTCCTCAGAAGTCATTTGCCAGATAAATGATGCCATGTGAAATGGCGCTTTAATCCCAGCCTTTGAAATGACTACATAGCGAGGGTAATTCTAATCCCGCATTACCATTCAAATAAGGATGCTTGCATCCGGGAAAGCTAATCTTCAATTGTGATGAACAGCAGCATGTCCTGAATGAATGTGAAAAGTCAGTGGGTGACTTGATTGGACTCCTGCTTTTTCCTTCCCACTGTGGCAGGGACACGCTCTTAAAATGTCCACTGGTGACCTTAACGTTGTGCTCTGCATACTGAGAGGTTAGGAGACACTCCCATCGAGAATGTGTGCACCCATTTTTTAAATATGCACCATTTCAAAGTGCATTACCATGCTTTATGTCTAACCTTAAGTAGACCATATGGTGAGTTCGGACCACGACAAGGACTCCCAATTTGTGACAATTAGGGCCTACCTATCAGTGTATATCCCATCTCTTTGTCTCAGGCCGAACTCCTTGCCTGTGCAGAAATCCCGCTTGCTTCCCCTGCTCTTTATTAATGGCAGTCTTGCTGCTCCCAGCCAGGTGGTAGCGGAGCAGTAATAAATCTGACCCGATACATCATCCACAGCACATTACTGGGGAGCTGGGGGGTGATTATTCATGCCGGCAGGGGCGTGAACGGACCTTTCAGGGGTTCGGGGCCTCAAACTTTGAAAAGGGCGTCTCCCTCAGCTTTGTCCAGGCGGTGGCGAGTCTCTGTGCGTTTGGCCATTTCAAAAGGGTGACTTTGTGATTAGGGTGATAACAGGTTAATCCTGGGAGCTATGAAAACGTTCAATATCTCTATGAAGGGTAAGTTATGTGTAAATTGCACAAAAAGAAAAGTGTAATGTACATTCCTGCTCGTAGTCTTTTGTCATGTAATCATAATTTAAATCTTCATCATCGGTGTTTAACTGCCTTTTATAATTAGTATTGTTTACTGAATGGTTAATTCTCTAAATTGTGTGATCGCACAGACGATTGCGAAATTAAACACTATATTCTGAAAGTTAAAATTAGCTCCTAACAGAGAGATGAGGAGCATTGAAAGGGCGAAACGTACGCAATCAAGACTGCAATTACTTCTTCCGCCTGCCCGCCAGCTTCTAGGACTCAATTAAAACAGTTTTTTTTTTTTGCAGGCCTTTAGTTGGGGGCCAGGGAATGATATTTGTAGGCAGAGAGACACAGGGTGAATGTAGATGGGGACGGCAGTTTGGAGCAGCCTGTGTTTACTGTCTGTCTGTGGCTATCGGCGAGCGCGCAGAGACAGATGAGGCCCAGCAGCTGGGCCTAATACGTGTTGGGTAGTATCAGTGTGCCTCAGTCACAGCACATCAATAGGCCCATACGTTAGCTGACAGAGAGAGCACTAAACTGCACTCCTCTACCAGGTGTCAGGGGGTCCGGCCCAAGCCCAGGTGAGAAACAAAATAGGCAATCTGTCCTATAGAGAGAGAGGGAACGAGAGATACAGAGTGAGATACAGACAGAGAGATATAGAGACAGATACAGATAGAGAGAGAGAGAGAAAGAGAGAGAGAGAGAGAGAGAGAGAGAGAGAGACGGGGAGAGAGAGGGGAGGGCGGGGTTGAGGTGCCAGTGGACATGAGGACCCTGATCCTTCACTACAAAAGAACAAACATGCTCTTTTGCACAATGACAGGCATTCATACCGGCAACTTGCAACACGGCCCCTGAAATAGCTAGAGGCAAAGGACAGGTGGTCTCTGCTTTGCCCATTCAAGTCCTAGCGCATGCTACCACAGGCTTTTCCTGCAAAGTAGAATAAAGATTAAATGGGAATACAACACACCAACAATGAATTATATGTTTATAAAAAATGTTTTTTAGATCAGCCATATTTATATGCTAAACATGCCAGTTCAAATGTCTCTTCTATTTGTGACCCTGTGACTTTTTCTTCATTGTAAATTTGAATCAAATGTATTTTAACTCCCAGATCTTCTTACTATATAGTACATAGTGTGTAAGGACTTAAGGCATGTAAAGAAATATATCTTACTGCAAATAAACTAATGACAATGTAATTTTCTGGGCTTACGACTTAGGAAAGTTTCAATAAGCAGAAAATTACAACATGTGGCTTTTTGAAACTATTCTGTCGTGACTAAGAAAAAAAGTAATTAAAATTCACTCCTCAATTATTATTTTTAAGGGACGATTCTGCTGACTGCAATTGTCATCTTACTCGTTGAGCTAAACACATTTTATTTTTTTTAAGATAATAACCACCGTTCTTGAGACAGATGTGAGTTTAATTGTAAGTCCAAAACAGAAATAGGATATTGGATATGCGTTATGTTTTCCTCAGTGTGGTTTTGTTACTTTGCACCAGATGGTATACTAACATGCCACATATTAGTAGATGACAGATAATAGTTTGCTTCTACTGTAAGCAGATTGAGGGATTGCAGCAATTCAGTGATTGTTAGTTCGCTGTGTTACATAACCTTCATTGTGGAAATGAAGGAAAGGTACCTTTGTAAATTAACAACAAAATACACTATTTTCTGTAGTGTGCCTCTTTTAAAATTGTAACTAATAAAAAAGAGGTAATTGCGTTCCCCTACAGCTTTTTTTTCATATTGGTTCCAAACCAGGCAGAAAATATTTGGCAGAAAATGACACATTATTTAGACTCAAAACCCAGAAACCCTTGATAGAGCAAAGAAAGTAGAGAACTGTCATGCTTGCTAGCTGTAAGTGGCTGTCAGTGCTAGCTTTAGTAGCACTGAGCGTTTCATCTGCTGACTGCTTCCCCCTCCAGGAGTCCTGCATTGTCACTGGAACAGATTTCCTCAGCTTCTCAGTCCTCTGGTTTCTCTCCGTATCCTGGCTCCATTAGGGAATATTCCCCGTCTGTTTCCCAAACAGGGTTGTGGCCCTGCCTTGCATTTCAAAGGAGTCAGCAGTCAACGTAGCCTCCAGTATCACTCAATTAGCCAAGCAACATCGTCTGACTTGAGTTCGTTCTGAGATCGAGTCTTGTTTTCATGGAGGTTCTCCAGCCAAAGGACTGAAGGAAATATATAAACCTTTTCTGTTAACTTAAATATTAATTAACTTACTTAGTTAAGTTACTTAGATAATTAGATTAATTGAAAACACTTCTCACTGTCCCTCTTACATTTGCGATGTGTTGAGATATGGCCCTGGCAAGTTGGTTCTGCCTCACTCCCACAACTAACTCACAAAATCTCTGACTCCTGGACTGTATCTTCATTCAAGCTGATATATTTTCCATCTCAAGTGCTGCCTTTCAAGTTTCCACAGCTGGTAACGTAATGTTTTGCCATTGTCTATGTATGTTATTTGGTAAGCCATTTCTGTCTTTCCGACAATGCTGCCTGGAAAAGCTCTTTCATTGGCAGTGGGAGGTAGTAAGAAGGTGTAGGACCGCTCTGTTTCCTCCCGCCGTTTTGTTTGTAGACGTTTGTGGAGTGGAAAGACTGCAGGGATCCATCAGGCTAACAAAAACAATACGCTGGATTTGATCTCATACTGCATGTGGGACACACTGTATGGATGACATTGAAAGAGACAGACCCAATTTGGGAAAATTGTGAAGACAACAACTTTGTGAAAACTTGTGTATTTGGGGCGAGGCAGTAACCCTCTTACTTCGGTGTGCATGGGCGGCAAAATTGAAGCTGAGATGGCAAATTGAATTTCCCTCAGTTACTGTTGTGCCTACTTCAACTTTGCCCTGGCATTCCCATTACACTACAGAATGTGTTGCACTCTGTGTGCTGTTAGTCAGTCATACCAGTCTTCTTCTTCTTCTTCAAGGATCACAATGTGTTTCTGGGTGTGAAACAGCATGGGCTTACTGTGAAATCTGACTGTAGCTGCAAAGAAAGACATGCTGGGAGTGTGGGAGGTGCCAGCAAGGCCCCCTACTGACCAGAGCAGAACGCCACAGTCTGTGGTGCTGCTGCAGGAGGCATTACAGAAAAAAAACAATCCATCATCATCATCATCATCTTCATCCGCTTTGTCCGGGTCGGTCGGGGAGGCAGCAGTCTCAACAAGATCCCAAACTTCCCTTTCCGGGCCACATTAACCAGCTCTGACTGGGGGATTCCAAGGCGTTCCCAGGCCAGTGTGGAGATATAATCCCTCCACTTGGTCCTAGGTCTGCCCCGCGGCCTCACCGCCCAGCTGGACGTGCCTGGAACACCTCCCTAGGGAGGCGGCCGGGTGGCATCCTTACTAGATGCCCGAACCACCTCAAAAACAATCCAGTTTTAGTCTATTTGCAGAAGAAGAAAAAAAGTGATTATACTGTATATGTAAAGTTCAGCAACATATTGTATGTTAATGATAAATACAATTAAGAATTATTATAGAATATGCGCAACAGTCCACTGAGACAAAGCAATTCCTGACGATGCTTGCAAATACTGTATTCAATGTGTAGCTACAATGGAAAATAATCTTTGTCGAATTAAATGTGTTTAATATTTATCTTTACTTCAATATTAACTCAAAACAGCAACAGGTATATGTTTTACTTATATTGTTTGCACAGTGCAATGGCTATGAGAGAATAACGCAATCACCTTTCCCATTGCCCAAAAGCCAAGTTTTCACTGCAATTTTGTCTTCCAGCTTAACAGAATTTCCTGGGAAATTCGAGTAGGCATACAATGTAAGGAGTGCTTTGTGGCACAAAGGAAGTGTTTTACCAAAACAGGAACATATTTAGCTGAACGATGTAAGTCTATGACAAGGTG
>JAPMUY010005255.1:27500-38146 GCA_026901105.3 Galaxias olidus | reverse complement strand
AGGAAAATGAATGTGCACGGAGGGGTCAAAGACGAAGGCAGTCCACAGCTGAATTTTTTGGGGGGCCGCAAAACCAAAGCATACCGCCAGGTACTTAGCTTGATTATGAAGCTCTCTGGCCTGCTATTATTGCCACATTTCTGCTTCCCAAATGTTTCCTACCATTCATTATTAACGCGCTCGGCACATAAAAGGGCACTTCCATTGGTTTGTAATCGGAGAGCGTCGGGCCCATCCACGGGTCGCGATAAAATGTTGTGTTGACACTGATTTCTTTTCATCAGCCTCGGTAACGTCTTCGCTGCGTAATGTACGCCGCCTCAAGTTACCGTAATTTTGCACTCAACGGACCGCTCCAATACATGGAGGTATTATACTTCCCCTGGTCTGACGGGGGCTCCCGCTGGGTTTGCATGTGTCTCCAGCATGTTGCTGGCCGTGCGAGGGCGGGGAGGGGGGGGGGGGGGGGATTAGCGCTCCATACAGGGAGCAGGGAAGTGTTGATGTTCTCCATCTCCCACGGCCGGCTAGTCAGACAGACGTGAGATGAAAGAATCCTGCAGCAGATCTGCTGTCCTTCATTAGGACTTGTCCTGGATGCAGCTGGATGCACTTAGCTTTAATAGGACTGATAATTAGCCCTGCCATTCTAGTAACATAAACACACTGCCACTCTCCCTCTCCCTCCCTCTCTCTCTCTCTCTCTCTCTCTCTCTCTCTCTCTCTCTCTCTCTCTCTCTCTCTCTCTCTCTCTCTCTCTCTCTCTCTCTCTCTCTCTCTCTCTCTCTCTCTCTCTCTCTCTCTCTCTCTCTCTCTCTCTCTCTCTCTCTATTTCTCTCACACTCACACACACACGCGTGCGGTCAACACGGTCAATGACACACATTTACACACGCTCCCTCACCCTGCTGAGTTTATTACAAGGAGGGAATCATTATTAGGGATAATTTTTAAGCAATTTAGGGGCTCACCTATTACCTCTGTTTTGGTTCCTCCTGGTCATTAGCCAAGCTGTCAGGAAGATTGAATATTACACATTTAAAGGGGGGTCCCTGACTCCAGGTGTCAGGAGGGGTTAGGTAGAGCAAACGCATCGACAGACCATCACACACAAAGCCATGGCTTGTCTTCTAAGCGGCAGATAGATTTAGGTTGCTTGTTGAGAAATGAGTTTGGTTAACAATTTAGCGAGTTTGCGTATTTGCGTTGCAAGGGGGGGGGGGGGGGGGTGCTGAGTTTGCGGGGGTTGGGGTGGGGGGATTATTCCACCAGGTATAATTACGCTTCCTGGCTGGTTCAGCCACGGAGTTGTGTCAGAGGTACAACAGGAAGTCAAGCACATCTCGCCACAGTTTTTCATTCTAAAAGATTAATTACTGTTTCAATAGGCGGGCTGAAGAGGCTGTGGAATCTCAATAAAGGCCCCAATTATGAGCGCGAGGTGCAGCCATTGTCTGTGGAAAACCCTCCTATTTGCAGGATTAATTATAGTGCTGCCTTCTACCTGCTGATTTTATTAAACCTTTTCATGTCTCAACTTCCATCTATTCTCACAGCATTAATATGCAGACCAAAAAAAGAGACCAATCTTCTCTGGCAAACAGCGAGGTCGCACATACAATTAGCATATTACTCATCTACATAAAATTGCACCAAAGACTGACTCTTGTTAGGAGTCACGGCTGTGTGCATGCTTTCCCCCCGGTCTGTCATACAAGCCCTTCTAGGGCTGGTGGCTCTGATCTCATAAAGGCAACGCTATTAACTTTGCATGAATACATTTCCAGGTACTATATATTCACTGAGGGGTGCAGTTTTCAGGTTCCGTAGTTAGTGCCTCATTGGAATGGGTGACATTGTGCTGATATATCAGGGCGCAGAACTATTTCATACTACCGCAAAAAGATGGAGTTGTCTTGGCCCACATTCCAAAACTTTACAGCGAGACATCACTGGAATCAGCAAGTGTGTGTGCCTATGAATAATCGTCCAGTTGTGAGTGTTGGTATTTACAAGCTGAATGCAAATGCCATCTTGTATATAACTCATTTTTCCCTCCCAACCTCCAACGCATAGAATTGGGTCCATTATGTATTCTTTCAGCATCTAAAGGTAAAGCCACAAAAATATTAAATGATGAAATCATTACAGAGAAAGGTCAGAACATAAATATTTCATAATCTGCTATTTTCTATGTCAGATTGAGTTTATGCATGCCGGTTCGGAGGATGGCAGAGCAGTGCATGAAGCAATGGCAGGCAGATGTTCCCTCCACCCGGCTTCTGGTGCCTGGCCCTGCATGAAAAAAAAAAAAAAAAGAAAATAACAGTTGCTCAACTTTGACTTGTCAGAGACAATATCTTAACGCGGCCAAGTTCAGTTTATCTAGCAAAACTCATCAAACTTTCATATCCTTCAGCTTGTTATGCTGACACACGTCTCTGAGGGCCAAAGACAGCCAGACAGGCTCAACCTCCTTTCTGGTTCCCACCAGACGCTCTCACAAAGGTAATCCAAGGCATCCTCCTCACCTCTGTGGCTGGGGGAGGCCCGTGGTCTTCCCCGCACCACCCTTCCCTTCCTTAATGACCGTGGATTAGAGAGGGGCCCCGGGGCCTGTACTGTACTGCTGAGCAGCAGCCCCTCCACGCTCATTACAAGCTCCCAAACACCAGCCTGCCGTAACAGCTGGATCACACGTTCTCTCGTCGGAGAGAAGAGGCTGGAGAGGCCAGAAGGGGGGGGGGTCCCCCGTCCGACTTGAGGAATTCCAGCAAACCGTCGGCTCCCCAGCACCCCAATCCAAGGGCCCTGAGCAGGTGGAGAGGACGGTTTGGAGGGGGAGCAAGGCAAATCAGCGGTGCTCCATGTGTCGCACACTATCTACAAGGCCTGATTACCTTAACCGTCAGACTTATTAGATGCCACAGCAGATCGAGAGCGCAGTCTGCGAAGGGGGCCACGGCAGGGTAGTCTGTAATAGAAAACCTAATAGGTTGCTTTAATCAAGCGCTGTGGTGTGGTGAACTGACAACTGCTATCTTCCTCCCGGTGGCGCATGATGATGAGAGTGGGTAATGAGATAGACAATGGTAGATAATGATAGGGCTGGCTTGCTGACAGTCAGGAGTCAGATATTCCTTTAATGACTTGATCAGCGCACCTCATTTGCATAGATTATTCTGCGTAGGACCGACAAGGCTGTGGGGATGAGGGGTGGGGGGTTGTTAAAGTGTGTTTCGCTGTCATACTGACGGGCACGAACCCCACATCTTGTCCCAGACATCCAAAGCCATTGTCTGGTGGTTACACTGACACGACACAGTAAACGGATGATAGCACCGACACGTAAAGGGTTTCTTTTAAGCAGCGAACTCTCGTGGCCTTCCCTCATAATAACCCTTGAACAGGAGCTGAGGCCGTAGCCATTTCGCCTCTCTGAGAGCCTGCCTCCTTTAGTCTCCTGGACTGCGACGTACAACCACCTACCTTTGGCGTGAATGTGAATTATCAGCTCTGGCTGGACAGGAGGTTGGATGTGAGGGAGACGCGAGGTGAGACGGACTCTCTAAATTACCCGACGTCTCGTCTGCCCATAATTCTCCCCTAATTGTCTAGAAGGCACCGCATTCAGGTGTGGAATAATTCGGCTGCCACATTGAAATTCCACGGCCGCCCTCCCCGGGGTCACGTCTCCACACTCTCCCGGTCCGGGCTGTCTGCGGCTCCACAGCTCAGCCCCTCCACCTGCCATAATGAAGAGCGCTCCGCAATCACGGAGGGCTGCTCCGCTCTGTTGTGGCACCTTTGGGCCCATTATTCCAGTTGTGATATGACAGGACAGGGGGGACGAGGCGCTTCACGACCAGACTTCCTGAACCATAATTATGAGAGCACCTTGGAGAAATGATTACAAGGACAAAAACTGCCTTTTGTTTTTCTTTTCTTTTTCTTTTTTTTTTGGGATGTATATTTCAATGCCAGGGATATCTATAAGGGAACAGAAGAGAGGGGAAGAGAAAAGAAGAGAAAAGAGAGGAAGAAAAGATAAGATAACAAGAGAAAAGAGAAAAGTAAAAAATGGTGAAGTGAAACCAGCTGGACTGAACTGCGTAGAAAAAGTTCAATGACACAGCGCTCCCATATAGGTATTACACATGGCTTATTGCCTCTATGGTAATGCTGAATTAATTCACAGCACTCCATGTGGTTATGCATATGTCCTGAATGGCAAACCCCTCGCTGATGACTAATGAAGTTGACACAGGGCTTTTCAACTATTCATGACTGGGGGCTTGAATTATTTGTTGGGTTGAGGCGCACTGGCAAACTGTGTTTCCGATGATCAGGGCCCTGCTTAAGCTCTCCCCCCACTGTGGGAATCTCCCGACCAGGCGGAGCTTTGATTTGAGCTCCCCCGTCTCTGGTTCATGCATCAACCTCACACTGTTCACAGCAGCTCCTGGGGGTGGACACTTTGGAGTTACACAGCTCCACGTCCAAGTGCACTATGTGTGTGTATTAGAGAGTGAGAGAGAGAGAGAGAGAGAGAGAGAGAGAGAGAGAGAGAGAGAGAGAGAGAGAGAGAGAGAGAGAGAGAGAGAGATGAAGAGAGAGGGGGACAGAGAGAGGGAGGAGGATAGTAACCGGGACTCAGACCACAGACAAGACCCAAGCTAATGCTCATTATGCTGCTTGCTTACAGGCGTTGTGTGGATATTCTATTAGCCATATCTAAAGTGTAATTGTACCATTGGGGGGGGGGGGACAGGCTCTCTCTCAGCGCCTAGCGAAGTGTGGTAATCTCACACACCATCTCATTACAGTTTAAACCCCCAGCAGCTGCTCGCATTAGACTTTTATTACACGCTGCCGCTCACAGCTGCGCTGGCATAGCCCTGGACAGGATGCTGAGCGAGGGGGGAACAAAGGCCGACAGACACAGAGATTCCAGCACGACATTTGGCTCCCATCAAAAAAAAAGTGAGCATTTTCAAACGGTGCGTCGTAATGACCCCAGCAGCCCCGCAGTGTGGTACCCCCATCCTCTCCAGACCAAACTCAGGCCAAGGATAGTTACACAGATGGACTGAGTCAAACTTAGTCCGACTGCGGTTCAATGAAATCTGCCTGAGCAGTGGTGAAGCTCTGGCATCGCGTAAAGACTGTTATCATGGGCATTTGTCTCACTTTGAAATCTGAAAAGAACTTCAACGGCCAACCATTGAAGCAGCAATATCTGTTTTAAGGAGGGGATCTGTTGTGTGTACATGTGAGTGTGTGCACGCATGTTTGACACCTTTGCTGCTGTGTGGGTGTGGATCTGTAGAGGACAATTGGACACAGATACCAGCTGGGGAGGGAGATGAGGCACAGCTGGGGATAATTAAACCCAGCACTCTTCCTGTCCAGGGGCCAGGCCAGGCTAGACCGGGCCAGGCACTGTCTGTTCTCCCTGTCCCCCAGATGGAGCAGCTCTAAGTGGGGACAGCTACCCAGGATCCTCCCCTGACAGACTCGTCACGGTTCTCTGTTCAAAGTTACAGGAAAAGCCTGACAAGGGAGCCAGAACAGTAAAGATGTGTCGTCACCTCAGGGGAATTCTGAATAGACTATGGGTATTTTCCTCCCTTTTGTAAATGACAGTGTGTTCCACTTGCATTGAAATATGCCTCACAGTTTCCCAGTGAACGATATGGGCAGGCAAGTAATCTATTTCATTTATTAGCAGAGTTAGATAGACGTTGGCAGTTTAGCATGGTGATAATGTGCTCGAGAGCTGGTTAGTCCTAACAGCGTCAGCCTTGCCTGTGTGGAGCCGGAGGCCAACCATGTCACAGCCAGCCAAATTGTCTAATTTGGAGCATGTTTTTTTCTCCTTTTTTTCTTCTCTCGCTTCCACTTCGAAGGCTGATTAATTTACCATTGCGCTGGTCTCATTCTCCGCTGCACTGGTTCTGTATCATTGGAAATGAAAAGGTTTACTTTGGATGTTGTGATAGAAAAGTGAAACCCCAATCCAGATCACCCAAATGCCTTTTTAAAAACCAGAAGGCCGTGCCAACTCAAACAGTTTTCGTTTGAATAAATTGACCTGTCCTAAATTTTGAAAAACCCTATACTTGGTAAGATGATAAAACACCACTTTCCTAGAACCATCAAACTCCCTGCAGTTGCCAAAGCTGCCGAGTCGAATGACCTCTCGCGCAAAAATGCACCGTGATTAATCAGAAGCGGCTTTGGAGCAGCAAAGCTGGCTGTGGCGTGCCTATCAGCACTGGGCTATCCCCGCTGTTTTCACATCCCTATGTTTGTTTGAATAAGTTTGGGTGTTCAGAACCGTTTGATTACAAAGGCATAGAATTCGGCTCATTAATGATGCTTTTAATGGCGTCCTTCATCATTGTAAAAGTGCTTTGTTGTTGCACAGGCAGTCGGTACGTAAGCCTTTTACTGCCTTTATTTAGTTACACTTTACTGGTCTGTAAAATTTGACTGCAGACATTTTCTTTGCCACAGCGTGATGGCTGTGCTTGAAATATGGTCTGTGTTGAGCACGAAGAGGCATCTACCTTCAGCGCCAATGTGCTTATCTTACAGACAGACTTTCGGTATACTATAAATACTACTGCTGCACCTCTCATCCCTCACTGTCTGTCAGCTAGCCGTATGTCTGCCCACTCGGCCGGCCCATCACCAGAAGCTAACGTCGTATCTCTCCACCCAGAGAAGAACCAAAAGACCAAGAGGGATGTCATTAACTGTGGTTAAGTCAATTATTTTCTTATTAGAGCCTGACTACCAAACGACAATATGTCTTCTTCAGCCTTTGTCATTACAATGAAGGTCCAGGATAATAGAGCCCCCCAACTGTATTCGCAATGAATGTGCTTGCAATTAGTTCCCGAGGTGCTGACTTAAATTGCTATGGATGGCCTATTGTTTTGGTCGCTTAGCATGAGTTCCCTTTGTATAATGCACATGAAAAGAGCTCCCCTGACCTAGATGCTTTTCAGTGATGTTCGTATTATTTCACAGGGTTTAATGTCAAGAGCAGATTACACAAACACAGGCAAGCTTTGAATTAGTTATGCAACAGATTAGATAAACTTTTGCATGCAGAATTGCAGAAAAGTATGTCATCTGTTTCTTAATCTATATCTAAATCTTCATCTAGCCTTTAACCCCTGGAGAAGTACCATATCAGGAAAATTAAGAGAGATGCATGCACCATGCTACTCCTGCATACTATTAACCAACTGTGAGCACTACAAGTCTTAAATCCAGTGGAAGTCCCCGCCCACCTCACAGAAGTCACACAATGTGCGTTCACATATAGGATTAATATCACCAAATCCGCATTCCCTTCCAAGGACCATGAACCAACAGCTAACCAGAACGGATTAGTGCTCAAATTCTTCTTGTTGTTCTCTCGTTGTGGTCTGCCTCGGAGGGTAAGTGGCGGCATGACGACGCTGATACCGTGACATTTTCTCCGGGAGGCGACTCCGCCGTTCGATCCATCATGCCCCGGCCCCTGGTTCCCTGGCTTGTTAAGGCTTACACGTATGACCGTGTAGGAGGCTTAATGAGCACAGCGCCAGCACGTATAACTGTGTCTGCATGACAGAGAACATAAATCTCCTGGCCCGCTCCCCGCCCAGGGGAGGACCGGCACGGCACACACTCAATGTGTGTGTGTGTGTGTGTGTGTGTGTGTGTGAAGTGAACACACATGTGATGATGTGAGGGAGACTACGGCGCTATATCCCCACGGGACCCTCATCTAGTTGTTTGAAGGTAGCAGACTGTTTGAATCATGATCTAAGAATAGCCTATCTGCTCCTACATCCGCTGAATGTACTGTATGCACTCGCTCCTACATTAAACGAGAGCCTAAAAGCTGCACCAGCTCTCACGCTCTTTTGAAATGATAGTTTGGAAAACCAATCACCCACTTTTACTTTGTTACACAAGCCCTAAGGCAATGCTAATTCTCGTTCAATGAGTATTTATAGATTCACAAAACCTGGAGGCGTTGCTGGAGTCTCAATTTGACCAACTTGCTTCCTTTTCCTTTTCCCCCACCACTTCTTAGTGCTCCTCAAAAGAACTATTTTACCTAATCAGCGCTTTCATCTGACAGCGAAGCCCAAGAGAACAGTTGCCAAAGCAGAGAGGAGGAGAGCGTCTCAGGCTAATATTGAGTAACACTGAACACAGGCTGTTTACCAGGACATGGTTTCCCTCACCTCGCTGCCTGGCATACTGCAGAGTAAGGTGTGTATTGGAGGTATGAAACTCCATTAATGTATTGATTTGTGGGTGAGGTTTCCTCCTCTCCATGGGCAAGAGTTAGTGCAGCGTTATATGAGCTCCAGGGAGAGTTTTATGTGTGTGTGTGTGTGTGTGTGTGTGTGTGTGTGTGTGTGCAGGAAGGGGAGACATGCAGAGAGAGGGGGAGAGCAAAAGAAACAGAGGGAGCAAGGACGGGGAACAGTATGTGTTCGACTGAATGACAGAAGGTATGTACTTGTGTATTTTTTTAGTATCTGTGTGTGTGTCTGTGTGTGGGTTAGGGGGTTTATGTGGGTTGTGTGCGCATGTGTGTGTTTTATTTAGCCCTGGGGAGCTGGTCTGGTCAGATTTTAATAACTCTCTGAGTGTTGGATTATGTACTGTGAGGGTGTAATATCACACCGCCAGGACAAATCCTTAACCACTTCTCTCTTAGATTGCCGTTAGCACACACACACCAAAAACACGTCTGGGGACTCGCCAAAACATTGTTTTCGGTTCTGCAGCACTTGTGAAAATGTGAGCTCCCACATGACTCCAGTTCAAAGGTATGCCTCTGCCATTCTGTCTGCCTCAGCATGCCGTTCCCCCTCTCCAGGCTTCACGGCAGAGAGCTCCAGGTTTAATAGGCCTTAAGTAGCGCGCCCCCACCGTTGCCTTTGAAGAGCAAACACTCTCCAACACACAGACGAGGCCTGCGTCGCTGGGCGAGCAGTAAAAAAAAAGCACACGGGAACAGTGGGCGCGTTCTTTCTCTGACAGATCAATGATCCGTGTGTGTAGGCCGAGGCCAAGATGCCATTCATGGTTGCAGTGTTGTAGCTTTTATAGTCAGTAAATAGTGCAAGACCTAATCCAGCCATCTCTACGGAAGCGTTGACACGCGGCCATGTGCAGTCCATGCGGCTATTTAACTAGCATATTGTGTCGTCTCAGAAATGTTGTCTGTGCTGAACCATTGCTCAGCTGAAGGAAGTGATTTGAACGAAACAATTATGCTTAATTTGTTTATGAAGACGACAATATTACTGTACTTGGTGGCACCAAAAGTCATTATGCACGGCAATAAATCCATTATGACTGTAAATAATACAAGTTTGAATTAGAAGAGAGAGGGAGGGCGATAAGATGAGAGTAATTACACTATGTTCATGTTTTGTGTTATTGTGTGTATGGTGTGTTTGCCTTTGGTGCGTGTTGTGTTACTGTGAACTATCACATAACGCGTGTACCAAAGGAGAGGGGGGAAAGTTACAATTAGCTTGATGCTGGAAGCATAGCCTCGTACTGTAAGATGTGTTTATGCTTTAGTCACGCTGTAATTATATTTGTCGGCTTTTGTTTTCCATCTCCCTTAAAGAGAAGAGGGGCATAATGAGGGAAAAAGCAAATTAAGGCAAAACAAAACCATAACATGGCGCTCTCTTTGTTTCCAACCTCATTAGACATGAAATACTCTATCGGGTCTGAAATGGGAGGAGAGGACAAGAGGAAGGGAGGGGAGCTTATAGTAAACAGCGACTTTGCTTCATGAGATGGAAACGTTCTCTAGCCCATAATGAGCGTGCATAATGACGTAAACGAGTTTGATATAATGAGACATTCACGGTGGAATGTGATACAAAGGCAGAGCACTCGAGTTCTTTACCTTTCACTTTTTCTGCAGTCCACATTATGGATGAATGTCTGGAAACACAGGGTAGGAACATACTAATTGTTTCTGTGAACATGTTTCTATTCCCCCACATGTAACATCCTGTAGTTTCCCAACGGGGGAAGCGATGAAAATGTAAGAGCTAATGAAACGACAACAGACGAAGAAGAGTTAGCGTTCCTCACGGACTAGTTTTCAGCAGCTGCATTTCCTGCTCCGTAGTGAAGTCGTCTACCCATGTGTCCACTTTGGTATGCCTGTGATGCATTAAACGTTGTGTGTTCTGGCACAAACTGGTAATAAATGTTACAGCTCTGACCTCACGTCTTGCCCGTGTTGTTCCATGGTCATTCTCCAAACAGACCAGGATTTCAGTCCGAGTTAGGGTCAAGAATCCATCACCAGACTTTTTTTTTAATAATAACACACATTTGCATAGGCACTCTGTGAGAAACGCAAGGCTGGATGAAACAGGATGAAACTGGTTCACATCAGACTTTCTCAATATCAACTTTCTATAAACAGTATTTTTAAGAGCAGCTTTATATAGTTTATATTTTGATCTATACTACTTTAATCCCTTTTTTAAAATGGGCATAGAAATAAAGGTATCATGTGTAAAGGCTGGTTCCCAGTTCTGTACAATTTATCAGGGCAAACATAATTATTTCAAGAGGTGTTTCTTAATCAAATG
>JAPMUY010005255.1:0-22500 GCA_026901105.3 Galaxias olidus | reverse complement strand
AAAATCATGCAGATAAATTAACTTTTCCAGCATTTTACAAAACTTGTAAATGATTGTAAATGACAAGCTGGCAACATGCAAAGTGTTGTATAGTTTGTGTAAAAATTCAGATGAAGAAACCCTAACGCTGTTTGGTAAAACGTTAATACAGATCTGAGTTGAGTGGAGAGGCACTCACCTTTTCCTCCAACCCTCAAGATATCTAAAGAAATGGGATAGGCATAGGTTGCACATTCATAAGTGTGTCTGGCTATACATTTGTCTTGCTGGCGACCACAAAACAAAACAAAAAGAGATCTCCAGTCCTTTCAAACCGTGCATAGACGACTTAAGGGCTATAAGCTACGGCTGGCAGAAGGACCTTGGCTGAGACGTGGTGGCCTAGGACATCTTATGGAAAAGGATGGGCTGAACCATCCCTGTGAGGATCTTTGGCACATGCATGCTCACTATCTCCGAGATCATCTCTGGGAAGGAGACTTTGGTTGGCAGGGACTGCGCCTGGACAAACAGCTCGTAGGTAAACTCATGCAGCTTCCTCACAATCTGAAGAAAGGACGGGCCAAGGAGGAGGAGGAGGGGCACAGAGAGAGGGAAAAAGGAAGAGAGCCGCGGTTAGCCTCCCGAAGTTTAGTTTTTAACAGGCAGAAAAGAACAATGATGAAGAGAATTAGACTTGGGACCAGCTGTACCCAGGGCATTTTAACTTCTGCCTGTGTACAGTACAATAGGCTTGATATTATTGCCTGTGGTGTGAGGGAGCGACACTGCGGAGGCGGGCTCCCATTACCGGCTGGATGTAGTCCAGTAGCTGGGTGAGCTGGAACATCCTCTGGGTACGACCGGGCTCCCCACTGTGGCCGGCCTGCCGCTCCAGCTCCTTAATGTAGGAGGTCCTCAGCTTGTCAAAGCAATGCTGACTCCGCAGGCCCTCCACTGGGACTGAGACACAACAAGAAATTGCATTACACAGCTCTGTATAGTAGCGCTTTTGTTAGCCCATTAAGGCCAAGGAGCGGCGTTTTTTTGTTGAAAAGCACTTTTTTGCCACAGACATAGAAAACGTATATTTCTCACAATAGCAGAACACAGCTTCATACTAGCAAGCAGGTCTGGAAATAGAGAATTACATTTAAACACGCAGTACCCGCCAAAGAGCGTAACAGGTGAACACCCTCCCCCCTGCATACAGTACATTCATGCCAGTAGGTGTGGCAAGTGGAAAGCACGAGGTGCGTGACAGCTCTGCGGCTGTAGGGCGATGCTAAAAGGAGATACACGTAGCTTCCATGGACAGGACGACACAAGGACAAAAGTCGTCCGGCAGATATCGCCGAACCAAAGCCTGAAGTGAAAACGGACGAGGGGCCACTGCACAGGCTTGTTAACACATTGCCCGGGCATATCAACATGTGCATTTATGTTGGGTTTGCAAACACGCGACGCACTGCACGGTGTGTGTGGGCCAGGTGTGCGCCGTGCGCCGTGTGGTGTGGCACTCACTGATGCTGAAGAGGAGCAGGACCTTCATGCAGAGAAACTCCTCCGGGGTGATCCTCAGCCCACAGAACCTCTGAGACAGCAGCTTCATGCTCACACAGTGCTCGTACATACTGGACACACGCATCCGCTGGCTGCAGGGGGGAGAGGGGGAGAGAGGGAAGCAACAGGGGGGGGGGGGGTAGGTAGGGTAGGGATGGAGAGATAATGAGACGAGTGAAAGATCAGACGAGGGCGGGAAGAGAAGTAGAACAAAACAAGAAAGCAACAGACAAAGGAAAGAAAGGATGGAGGAGAGTGGGAGGAGGTGCGAGTAGAGGAGAGGAGACGAGACGGGGAATGGCAATAGAAAGACAGCGGCAGAGACAATGGAAATAGTAAGACCGAAAGAAACAGTGGGTGGGGGGGGGGGCGGGTGGTTGAAATGAGGGTCAGAAACTAGGGCAGCCATATCCATTACCATGCAGGGCAGTGGCAGCCAGTCCCCAGCCCCAGACTGAAACTCTTAACTAATGCTGCATGAAACATTAGCCCAGCGCAGGCCGCTTGAGGCTCGGGACTGGCTTCAGAATCCTAATCAGGGTACAAAACGAATGGCCTCTGAAAGTACTTCTCCGCCAACAGGCTGTTTTAACACTACGAGTACGGCAACGGGGAAACTATCGAAAGGTTTTTACTCGAGTAGCAATGCATTTTTTTTTTTTGCTGTCGAGTACGTCTCGGAGGTTTGTGCATCCAAGGGAGCCCGTCGGGATTAAAGCGAGCAAATGACTTCATGAGAAGTGCTTTGGTGTTTGTGACAGATGATTTCACGTTGATGAAATGGAATAACCAATTACTAGAGGCGTTCCCCTTAGGGCTACGTATAGACGACGAAGAAGAACCGGCGGCAACAGACGACACGTATTTACTGTCTGGACTATTCCTCAAGTATTTATTCATTTTTAAAAAACTTAAATGTACTGTGTGTGCGCTTTTCTCCCTAATCACAGACAAACATCTTATAATGTTCACGTGGATGTCAAAAGCTTCCCTGAACTGACAGTTTGGGAGCAACGGGTAAATTGTTCAAATGTGAGAAGGTGCGTGGATGAAGAAGTTGAAACTCACTCGTTGAACACCAGGTCGGGGGCAAAATAGAGCATGGAGGAATTGGTGAAGTTGTAGGACCTCCAGCCCATAGCGAACACCATCACTCCCATCCACGAAGACTGAATCACTGACATCTGGTCGTCCACATGCAAGTCCCGAAACCCTGAGCAAGGTCGAACATTCAAAACATAATTTACACATAAAATAAATATGAATCAAATCAGAAATATACATGAAATAAATATAAATCAAATCATGCTCTCGTAAGTTAGTTATACATTAAAAAGAAAACAACAGAATCCTTCCCTTCTAGTAAAATAAACATGTAAACATGAAATGTAGCACAAAAGGATAAAAAATAAAGTGGAAGGGAGAGGACAAAGGAAACACGGAGAGGCAGGTAGCCTGAAGTCTTCCCCCCTTTTCCACCGCTGGTTAAAAACAAGAGCACAGCCCCCTCTAGTGGAGAGGACAAGGAAGACACGTGCTGACATCTTGTTTACGTCCCTGGCACACCGATGACGAAGCAATTGCTATCTGAACTCTCCAGTTTTGCCTGTTGCAGTTTAGTAATCACAACACAACGGTTTATTTGCCTCTGGGCTCAAACGGTAAGCTATCTTGCACACAGAAGCCTTGAGGTTGACTCATAGCCTTAAGGGTGACCCATAGAAACACACCGGACTAGAAGTGGACTTTGGAGCGGTACCTGGTATGGCTTTGGCCCAGCGCACCACGCTGACCAGCTGTCTCTCGCCCAACTCGTTGAGGCTGGTCAGCAGGGAGGCAGGGCTGTCTGGCTGGGCAGGGTCGTGACCTGCGTTGACCATGGTCGGCTCAATAGACTGCAGCACGCTGACCATAGACAGACAGGCGTGCAGGCCGGAGGGATGTCCCAGGGCGAGGGGCTGGGACGACGCTACAACACACACACACACACACACACAAACACACACACGCACACACAAGCACACGCATGATCAGCACCGAACAACGTTGTTATAATTCTGCCATCTTCAGATTTTTGACAATAAAAAGGTAGTAGCTAGGTCTTTGAATGGCCAAAATTTTTTTGGGCCAATTAGTGCCGTCTAGGAAAGGTACAGTTATGGGCTGCAGTATATCACTTCGTGTCTGTATCTTTAAAGTCTAGGAAGATTGAAGCTAGCGCATCAATTGTGTTTAATCACCACTGAGGTCCATCAGACCACCCCTCTCTCTTTCCTGCTCCTGGTCCCTCTCTATTTCCCTCTCCGTCTCTCTTCTGTCTGCAGGCCCCCCGGTCACCTCCTCCATTCCGCTCCTTGGCTGGCTGGCTCCTTTGAGTTTCCGCCCTAATATCCGCGGCCCAGAAATAGAAACAGAAAGAGGAAAGATAAAAGAAATCACGACAGAGAAAGAGGGTATTCTTTGACTAGATTCATTACTTTCTCTGTTGTGTTCTAGTCTTGCTCTTCAAAACACTTTTACACCAGAAAGAAAAGGAAGCACAAAGGAAGAAGAATTGCTATAGTGCAGTACACGTTGTTCTAACAGTGATTGTAATATATTAACTAATAGTGTGCGAATCAAGCACTGTTTCACCTAGAACTTTGGATGACTCGTGTCAAAACTGGAACAGTATATACAATCAGGTAACAATAAGGTAGACTCCCCACCTATGAAGATAACCATAACGATAACTATAGAAGTCGTTCAAAGTCAGACAAAGGAGCGCGTTCACACCACAACAAAAACTATAAATGAGTGGAGAACGATATCGTTCTGATGGCGTCTGATGGCGTCCGATCAGAGCGTTTGTTTCCATGTCCCTTGAACAATAAAATGTTGACAACAAATAAAAAATGTGTTATAAATTGGAAATTAAAACTTAATAAATGGCGGATATAGCACAGAAGCAGCCCTCCTTCAATATAGACAAGAGATCAACGATTGATTGAATATTTAATTATAACATTATACCAAGTGCCTTATTAACCATATTACATTTTGAAACTAAGATCAGGCAAATTTACAGGGTTTTAACACAATATCAAAGAAGCAGGTGATGAAAACACTCTTTGTCTGTGTGTCCATGTTATCTTGCGTCAAATGAGAGAACCCTTTGCGTCATTCACACATAATACCACTGTGGGATGATAGTTATGGTTATTTTCCTAGGTGGGGAGGCTAAGTGTTTTTGTTTTCCACTTTGTACCCTTAGCAACCCAAGTCTAAATAAGATAGTGACCTTTGAGGGTCATCCCAGAAAGGAAGCATCTCCTCAGGCGGCAGGAAGCGCAGTTCTTCCTTCTGAGTTTGTCGATGGTACAGTCATTCCGACTGGCACACAGGTGGTTTTGTTTACCTAGGCACACACACACACACACACACACACACACACACACACACACACACACACACACACACACACACACACACACACACACACACACACACACACACACACACAAACACACAACAGGTTGATGTTGTTACCTAGCACTGAAAATAAAGCATCCACAATGCTCCTGGACACACTAGGAAAACATAGGTAACGAGCTCTACTGAAACCTCAGCGGAGCTCATTAACAGTAAACGGGCTAGATGCGTTCCTGAAAACAAGTTGTATGTGTGTGCGTGAGAGATAGCGAAAGAGACAGAGATGGAGGACAAGATAAAACTCACCTGCTGCTGCCCTTTTGAAGAACACCTTGCAGCTGCCGCACGTGACAGCGCCATAGTGACAGCCAGACGCGTCGTCCCCACATACCTGACAGACTCTCCTGTCGGAGAGGAACACTCCCATTCCCGGGAACACGCCCTCGCATCTGACAACACAAACACAAAGACAAATGCATGATAGGTCTGACTGAATTGATAAAATATATTAAACAATGTACTCTGCTCTGCTGGAGACACTTTAATAATTTCTCATTTGTGGAGAAATCTATCAAAGTAACCACACTGGCACAACATCAGCTTTCCTTTTTGGGAAAATATACAAATATAAAATAAAGTAAAAGATTATATTAACAAAACAACGTTTTAGTTAGCCTAAGCAAAGTAGTCAATAAGACACATCCTCAAAGTGCAACCGAGCATACTGTCTTGGATGTGCCGCACCTTCTTTTGATATGCAAAAAAAATTGTCCAGAATGGTAGGAGGGAGGACTTACCTTAGGGCATGGCACAGGGTAGCACTACTCAAATACTGGAAATCCGCGATCAGCTCATATATTACAAAACCACATGTGACAAGACCAATCCAAAGTACCGCTTCGATCAATAAAAAATATTGTCTGCCATAGCCTGAGTTTGCTCTTTAAAAGAAAAAAAACATGTTGCCAGAATAAAGCACATTGCAATAAAAGATCTGTAACTCATTTATCTGTCTTATTGTCTGTGACATACGACATATCTTAGACTAATTTAATTGTACTACACAGGCTTACACTGAGTGGCAAATGTTCGTGATTCACACCTCAAACTTTACTCTGAGCTGTCAAAGCTATGAAACACTTTTATTTGCATTTAGGGGATCTGTAACAAAAACATCAGGTAAACATGTTGGACACATGGTGGTGCTTCCTCCTTTCCTTCCAAATCAAAGCTGCGACAGAGGAGTCTATTGGAGAGGACATTGTGGCTGGAACACTTGTTGACATTCCCACAGCTTGATAATGTAGAATTTTGGACGCCATTTACAGCCCAGTTGGAAAACATCCAAACATCCAACTTTTATTCAGTTGCCAGACATTGGCCTATCACTTTAAGGGATGAAGGTCAGAAACACTAAGGCCTATACTCTAGTGGCCAGTGTGTAAATGTACAGGTTGATATGCCGCCTGCTGTGCAACAACTCTGTTTGATAGTACTGCAAACATCCTTTTACCAAAACCTCCGGTGTTATAACCTCTGGTAGTATCGTCTAACAAGCACATCTTATGGTGGTTTCTAATTTCAGGGCACCACACTGTAAATAAAAAGACAACCTAACTTGTTTGCTCACAGTGTTGGATTAGCAAACAACTTGAACTCTGTTAGGAGAATGACAAAACCGCATAAACTGAATTTAGACAATAACAAGTCAGACCGGGAGAAAATTACGACGAGATCACAATCTTCGCAAAATTAAAAAGTGTCAGTCAAGATACCTATTAGGTCGTTACAAAATAAACCTCTCAACGTTTGCAGTTTGTAAATGCGTATACTAGGAAAATAAGCAATGTTCTACTATGTAATACAGACGAACCCTGTAACCTAAACTGGAACGTCAGTTAATAATTTACTAGATATTGTCTGTCTGAAGTGGCCAGATAGGTCGGCTAAGTCTTTTATGTCAGCAAATAAACATAATATCATTATGGCTTACCTTAATGAGGGAGAAGCATAGTTTATCCATCCTGTTGGCTCTGTCTTGATATTAGAATAATTGATATGCAGACTCCTCTGAGGCATTACACTTGGGTAACTTTCCACCCTGTCGTACCCATCTGGTGCCATCTCTGCACATAAACCGCCCTTTCGACCGCACTGGCCATCAACAGATGGAACACAATTTCCGTATTTTCTGGCTTCAATAGAGTATTTACAGAACCAATGTGCTGGTTCGGTTGCTTCCCGTCGTGGCTCGGTTCCGTTGCAGTTGTACATTAACTCATTTCCGCACAATGCACCCTTCTCGTCAACAAATAACGAGGGTGTTACAGAGTTAGTATATGAAGATTGAAACGGCAATGCTTCGTCAAACTTGGGAATGCGTTGTCTATGAATATCAGCACTCATGGTCAAGTTTGATTCCTCGCATACCTTTCGGGGACTGGCTGCGCCTTGCGTCATTATTCGGTCGCTATGCATTTCGCTGGATTTTAGTAGATCTAAGCAGCTCATTCGATATGTCCCATCGTATATCTCAAATAATTCGTTATAACTTGTTTTAGCTTCTGCTTCTGCTTCTTTCGTTAGAGGGCTGTTTGATTCTGAGGCCATTCTTGAGCACACTCCAAAACTCTGACGCTCCTGACGAAGTGTAACCGTGGGACGGGACGTTTCCTGCAGAGAAGGCACTATCGAACGAATCAGCGACAATGATTTATGTCCAGCGGGCCACATAAACGCTACGCCAGAACGCATGCGCACACAACATTTCAAAATTGTTTCAGCAACGCAATTACTGATTTATCAATTGTTGCGATATTCCTATAAAAACACGGAATACAGTTATACTTATGATTGAGATATTCAAATTCCTTTTGATTTGAGATGTCAAGTCAGCTACCATCTTCTTTTCAGCCCATGCTCAAATTAATTTTGGCTACTCACGATCGAGGCTCGCTGTTTGCATAGAAAACAGGAGGATGAAATATGAGGACGAGGAAGAGCTAGCAAGAGCAAATCAGTTGACGTCTAATATGCGCTGCACAGCTGTGTCAAAGTTGAAGCAATGTACAATCGATTATTTTACAGTCCTTTATTTTAACGTTAACATGCATAGACCTGCTTATATTGGAAGTAGATTTTTGTTTAAAAAGGCATAAAATGGCAATGCTATGCAAATACAATGCAAGATGAAATAATGCATTCGTGGGATGGGAAATATTATTCAGAACACCATACAAATAAATTCATGTTTTTAGGTAAGTGGTTAACGAGACGTCCCGACGCTTTGACCTCGATCCCCCAGACGCTTGCGTGGGCGCTCGAAATGTAACCAATTTATGGTAAAAGCTTTTGCAGCACAATTAACGCTTTTTTAATAACACGCAAGAATTGCATTTTTTGCATTCTTTTTGCTGTCTGTGTCAGTGCATGAGCCGAAACAGAGACTTCTTTCTGGATTAGGCTAAATATCCTATAGGCCTATTTCATTTGCACTCAGAATCCCATTTTTTACGTCAGCAATAGGGTTTGGTTGTTTGTTTATTATAATTGACGTTAATGGCTATGTGGAACTATTTAAGAACAGACACACGCACACAAACAAACAAAAACGCAGCTAGGACATCACTGTTCACCCTTGGGTCAACCATATTTTCAGAAGCCTCTGCATTCCTTCCGTAGTGATAGAAACCTGGCCTTTCAACCCCAACACAAACTTTGCTTTAATATAAGCCTAAAATAAGTACAATGTTTTCAGTCTGCTATAGTGAAATTCACTAAATAAAACGTTAACTAATCATTTATTGGTTAGTGAACCATCAAAAACACTTGAACCACACCATATAATATACTTACTAAACCTTCTGCTTAAAAAATTATAGAAATCTCACAATTATCTCAGGTAATATATTTTGATGCAATTGAAGATTTACACGAAAATCCACATGCCTGCATGGATACTAAGTGCTAATCTGACAAAATCAACAGTGCCTTTTTTCAGTGTCATTGCCATTGTCTGAACTACCACACAAGGCCATAAACCACTTTCAGAGCATAATGACTTTGGACTTCACTGATCCTACTTCCAATCAGTGTTAATTCAGACATTTCTAACGTGGTTACTGCTTTAATATAGAAGCAATAAGTTGCACATTATGCCCACAGTTTTGATGTAACATTGCTGTTCATGAATTATACTTCCAATAAAGTATGATGAATTAAAGACACAATGTAAACATGTCAACGTTTAAATATGTAGCTGGCACAGTCCCATATATATCAGGAATACATAGATTTAGAAACATCTAATTGTTTGGAGTCTCATGCCCCCCTTCTACATATCTCCATCTCTTTCATTTGCCATAATGGTCCTCTGGATACCTCTTACATAGACTCAAACTCATCAACACGTTGTTTGGTGTTGCCCTGGCGAATTTGACGGAGGGTTTTGTACTTGTCACGGCCAGCCTTCACGTTGCCAGCATGAATCAGGTCATTGAGTGTCTTCTTGCTGTCATCTCGAGCGCTGGCTAGCTCCGTGCTCAGGACCTAAAAGGGTGACACCACAGGAGGAGCATGCTGTAAATACGACACCAGTAGAAACCACTTATGCTAATGATATCGTTTCACTATGGTTCCATTCCAATAAGTAGACGCTCAATCTATTCCTGAATCCAGTCAGAGGGAAGTCCAGCATCTAATGTGTATTGTTCATTTACATATGTTACAATGAGTCCAAGCGAGGAGAATGCTATGTTTTCTTCATGCAAGCTACTCATCCGGGAACTCACTCTGGCCTGTGGACTCACCGTGAGAGCTGGATAAATGCTGACTCCCCCAAGCCTCCCCACCCCCTGACCTTGAGGTGCTGCTGTAGCCTCTGGTTCTTCTGGGCCTCTGTCACACGCTCCTCCTCGCTACGGTCTCGGTCCATGCCAGGTGACAGGAGCTCGGCACTGGCCTCCGCACTGCTCTCGTCTGACTCGTCATGCTCGTGCACGGGGTCCTGGGTGTGGACACTGAAAGGTTTAGCTTTCATCTCTTCTTTGGTCTGCTGCAGTTCCAGCTCCAACACAAGTGCTTGCTACAAAACACACACACACACACACACACACACACACACACACGCAAGCACACACACGCAAGCACACACACACACACACACACACACAAGGACACACACACACACACACACACACACACACAAGGACACACACACACATATTCAAACCTTTCTCCAATTAGTTAAGCACTGTATTAATATAATTGTAAACTGTTTCAGTAAGAGCCTGTCATGCACACAGTAATTCTTGAAGGCCACTGACACACATTCTCGATTCTTCTCATCACACAGACGCTTACTTCAGCTGTCCCAGCTGTCTCTCATATTTCCCCAAGCTGTCTTATTAAATCACTCGTCTTATGCACTTCCTTGTCCTCACCCTTGTCTGCCATCTCTTTGCCTCATCCTCGTTATTCTTCTTGGCATCTTCCAGTTGGGAAATTTTTGATGTCAGCTCAGCCAATTCAGTAGCCTATGGGTACACACCCACCCACACACACACACACACACACACACACACACACACACACACACACACACGGACTAAGTGTGGGAAACGAAACAGTGCGTGAGAGTGACGTTATGGTCGTCTGCCTGCATATGTGTGTAAGGTGTGTGCACCAAGTGCTCCTGGTTCTTCATGTGGCTCTCTGACTGCAGTAGCAGAGCTGCCTTGGCCTCCTCTGCTGCCCTGCGGTCCCTCGCCAGACGCTCTGCCTCTTCTTGGGCAAACTTCCTCTCCTTCTCCAGCTCCTGAGCCCGGCGAGTCTGCTCTTCCAGCTCTAACGTACCAGCACACCAGCGAAAATGACTTGCTGCACAAACCACAAACTCTCCAAAAACTCATGGAATGACACATCTCAAATTCCGTTTTCTATTATCTAAGAACACAGTGAATATTATCTGATTTCAGTCCAGACAGTAGTATTGAGACATCACACCATCCTTAGCTCTCTTTGTCTGTTCCTCGGTCTGTCTCAGTTTCTCAATCAGCGCCATGGTCTCACGGGCAATCTTTTCTGTCTCCTTCTCAGCATTCTCTCGCTTCTTCTTCTCGCTCTCCAAAAGCGCTCTAACAGAGGAATAAATCCAAGATACACAGCTGAATAGCTTACGGTTTTGTTTTTCCTTTGAATAGTTGCATGGAAACTTAAGTCAATTTGTAACTTTCTGGTTAACACTTGACAGCTCTTGTCCAGCCAGCCAGTGAGTCAGTGAGTCAGTCTGTCAGTGAGTCGGTGAGTCAGTCTGTCAGTGAGTCAGTTAGTCAGTCAGTCAGTCAGTCAGTCAGTCAGTCTATCAGTCTGTCAGTCAGTCAGTCTTGTTCACCTATCTGTCAGCCTCTTGTTCTTCTCCTCTCTGGCCTGAGCTTTCATCTGCTGCACCTCGATGGAGTCAGGTTTGCGTCTGCGCATGTAAAGGTCATGGTTCCCCATGCACAGAGCCAATATCCGCTTGTTGATCCTCAGGCGAGGGGCGTAGAACACAAAGTCCTGAAAAATAGAGAAATATTTACCAAATCAAATCAGATGAAAGGTATTTAAAAAAACTATTTAAGTGAGGGTTACTAAAAAAAGTGCATTATAAGACAAATTGATTGAAAAATAAATGCTAAAAACTACATAGGGTGTGTGGTGTGTTTGAGTTTAAAAGTGCTTGCATGGATGTGACAGTGTAAAGTGCAAATGAACCCAGCAATAAACAGGTTATTAGATCATTCATAACATTATACAGCAACAAATATAGATAGCTGAATCAGTCTGATGACGGAACATATGAATACCGGAGATTTCTTGTCTATGGGCTTGATGACAAACTTCTTATCGTTGAAGGAGATATTTCTGATCTCACTCCACGGGAAGCCAATCTTAGGGGTCATCCTGTGGGGAATTGATAAAGGAGAACATGGTACAGCCGACCCAAACTGGACCATATGGGTTTGTCTGTTCTTGAAAAGACTGGGAGAGGGTGTTCTACTACTTGTCTGTCTTATCGTAGATGTTGAGGCCCAGAGCGTCCACTCCCAGCCACAGCTCAGAGCCTTTTTTGTTCTTGATGCTAAAGTAGTTCACCCCGTACATCTCCAGGTCCTGCGCTATCTTAAGGTACTCCACCATGGCGTCCTCCCTAAGGAGCAACGGACATAAAGATTGTGCTACCCATTTGTGGCGCATTGATACGTGTGTTAGTGTGTGTGTCGACGGGTCTATGTTTGTGGGTCTGTGTGTGTGGGTCTGTACTGTGTAGGACAGTGGTTTACCTACCTTAGAAGTCCCTTGTGCTCCAAATGCCACACCTTGATTCTCTCCTCCCACTGCTCCTTGTTTAACTTATGCTGCTCCAAAACCCTTAGCATTTCACAGAGACATAGCAAAAAAAAACAGTTTGTATTATTATTTCCCCTTATTGCTCAGGGACCGGACCAACGTTCTTGATCAAGTACACCATTTAAATATGAATTGTTCCCCCACACCTCTGGGGCAGCATCTTTTCCCTGGAGAGGTATCCTTGTGCGTGGTAGTCCTTCTTGTAGTCTCCATGTTTGGTCTGAACAGCATAGGAAGCCAGCAGCACTGCTGTCTCAGGTGGGCAGTAGATATCATCATTCAGTATGCCCTCTTTCACCTGCACAATTCACAGGCAACGTGTGCAAACGTGTATATGACATACCTTAGCCTTGGGCACAAAGTCTGTGGCGATGAGTGTATGCACATTGGTGTATGCTATGTGGAACAGAATGTCTTTTATTTATATGTGTTGGAATGTTAACGACTAGGACCTGAAGGAAGAAAAGTCTCTGTGTTGCCTCCTGAATCAACTCATCAGCTACATCCTCAGGGTAAAACTTGGCCCTGAATTTAATCAGTAGAGGATTCTCTTTCCGCACATCCTGGGCTGTCACCTGGAATAACGCACAGACACCCACATGCACAAACACACATGTACACACAGACACGCACACAAGCAGAACCACTCTCAGTGGTTGTTTGTTGGGAAATAACATGGTTAGACAAGTGGGTCCCACAAGCACTCATCACGATATCATTTCACCCTAAGGGGACTGGCTGTTGTGATATGATGCCATGCGATGCTTATTCAAGTGGAATCATTGTACTCACCCTCTTGTTAAGTTTAAGCCAAGTAGAGAAGCCTTTACTGTCCTGATACTGCAAGCCAAAGAACCAGGTCTCCCTCAGCCCAATGGTCTTCACTATCTGAACATAATACACAAATATCATTACTACTTGGTGCAATCATAGCTCAAATGACTGTTACAGTAGACATTGTGTAACATTTTGTTTTCCTTAGACCCTGAACACAGGATAAAATTGTAATTTTGTGTATTGTGTTGTGTTTGTGTTTTATTTTATAGGCCACAGCAAGGCAGGAACTCAACCTAAATTTTCACCAATCTATATTTGGGATGTTGTCACAACTGGGTGTATCCGTTAGTTTTTTCTATTAAGTTTGACTCATGTGCTAGACAAATAATTATAGTGCATATTCATCTGTTGCTGTGCATAACCATTAGATTAGAAATATGATGAGATAATCCAACGAAAGTAACTTTGTTATATATTATGACCTTGTAGAACTATAATAACCATGTTTTTTGAACAGTGGGATGCATCACACGGGTGCTTATTAAGAATTTATTGATGTTGTGCATTTTATCACTTTACATTCTTCCCTACGCAAAGTGACATTTCCTTTACATAATGTATGTACATACAGCATATATGTATGTATTCACGTGCAAGTTTGCAATTAAACTGAGTTGGTATGTAAATGTCTTATGTGTAGGTATGTTTATCTGTTAAAAATACCTGGTCAAATAGTTGCTTGCCAGTAGTGCTGGGCAGGATGGCGAACTCCAGCTCTGCGTCCATTGTAGTGACCCGAACATTGATCTGTGGGAGAGAACATCAGAGACCCAGGGGAAAAGGTTCCTGCACCTGCACCTTATTATTCTGTTTTTGGGTGCAGTCTCTCTGCAGTTCCTAAATTGGTGTTTTGATTTTTCTTTCTTTTTGAGTTAAAAAAATTGCCAAGACGTACAGGGAGAAGTTCTTACATCCTTCTGTTCAACCAATCACAAGTGGCATGTGGACAACAATGAAAAGACGAAGCCCGTAATAGGATTTAGAGTCTGACAAACTGTTGGTAGGGATGCAGTCTATGCCTGAAGAGCTTGGCAGAGATGATGCCAGTTTTAAACTCTGTCAACACTTCTAACATCTATTTAGGTTCACCAAACATAAGAATTTTTTTAAATTAGCAAGCAAGGCTCATGAAATTGGAAAGACTGAGCAAAACCAGTTGTTTATTTCACGTACAATTATTCATAGTCATAGAAAGTTGTCTAAAACAATAAAAACATTACAGTGATTGACTTTTATTCAACACGTTTAGGTGCATTCTACCAAACCCCTATGAATAGTTATTTTTTATGTGTTATAAACTCTTTAGTAAGATGCTTACACTACGGACAAGCAAAAATGTAGTTATGTAAGGCATACATGTTCAAAAAACTAAAACATTTAACAAAATTACATCTATTTGGTAGAGAAGGGTGGAAAGAGGTCATAGAACAATAAAACATGTATTATTAAAATAAATAGTATTTACTTACAGTGGACATTTGTATTTTTAATCAGTTAATATTGACCAGATGTCCGTTAAGAGTGGCCTTCCCTCCACCGAGTCATATGAAAGTGCTTGCAATATTTACTGGGATTAGTCAAAGTAAAACAGGACCATTGTTCTAAAGATTTACTCCTGGCTTATCCAATAGTAACTCAGGAATCCAATCTTAGATTATAGAACCTCACACTTGGCCAGTAGTACTATCTACAGGGTGATTTGTACCTGTACCTATAGAGTAATAAATTATAAACTAGTACAAATATATTCAGTATTTTAAACATAAACATACTTAAATGTAAATAAACTTTACAAACAGCAAACACCTTCTCTCTGTACTGAATGAAGATTCAAATGACACAACTAAATGGAAAACAAACCCACCTTGTAAAACTTGCTTCAGTCATGAGGTTAAAAAAAAACATTAAAACAACTTTAAATGATAAATTTTGTTATCCAGTCTTTCGCATTGTCCTTTTTCAACTTTGATACAAGTGTTTTAAAATGTCTTCAGTATATTTCCAATTTCCTCCTTTGTCAGGGTTGTGACAAGAGACCTATAATCAGAAAAAGAAAATAACTTATGTGCAAATATGATTTTTTTTTAACAGTAGGCCTAGGTTAAATGTTGTAAACCTAACCAGCGACCTATTCAGATGCTTTTATTGTTTAATGAATGAAGACATTTCAATGCACTGTGGTGTGGGAAGGGGGGGGGGTACTGAGTAGAATACAGTACACGTAGCCACTGTTTTGCCGTGCGCGTGCGTTCTTGTCTGAGGCCAGTCGCAGGCTTACTTGAACTGTTGTGTTTTGATTAGCGAGACGACCACCCAGGCCTTTCGTTGAACATAAGCCAACCAATTTAGGGGTATATCTGTTAGCAAAACCATGGCCGACGAACAAGAAATAATGTGCAAATTAGAAAATATATTGGAGATACGGTAAGGAACATTCGCACAACCCCCCCGCCCCACACACACACTAGATCTAATGTCTGGAAGCGAACAGGAAGATGCTGGTTATAGCTAGCTAACGTTAGCCAGTCCCGTCGCTAGCCAAGTAGTAAGAATGGCTTCTTGGCTTTGTTATTGAGCTCGATAGCTAGCTAGCTATCTAACGTTAAGTGGCAATCGCCTGTCTGCTCTTGCTCTGACGAGATTAGCCTAGGTTATGTAGCGAGCAATCCCTGTAGTCATTGTCGTGAAATAAATCAACAGCATGGCTGTAAATATTTAAAGAAACTATCCAAATGTGTACAGATGCCAATTGTTTGTGAAGCTTTCTTGTTTGTCACTTTAAGAGTTCAAGTGAACTGGCTTGTGACCGGCTAAACTGCTGTCGCTTCCAAAAATAATAACGAATAGCTATCAGGCAGCTCTACCCTGACGAATGTGATAAAATTTTTCCTTTTCAATGTGTAATGCACTGTAATAATAGATCTGTCAACCATGATATTTTTTGAGGCATTAACACCATTACTAGTAGTTACCCATATTTATTTTCAGTTGTCAGGTTTTTTTATATGCAATTGGAAAACATTGAAATATCTGATATTGCGTTTTTTTTTTTTATAAATATGATAATGACAATATTAGGAGTAAATTAGGAGTTCTTGTAGACAAGTTTCTCTTAACATAATTTCATCAGGAATGAGTGAATTGACCTGACAACCTTTGTCTCTTTAGAAACAAGACCGTTCAGATGCAGAAGATCAAGACTCGTCTAAAGACTGAGTTTGAGGCTCTGGAGTCAGAGGAGAAACATCTTAAGGAGTACAAACAGGAGATGGATCTACTTCTGCAGGAGAAAATGGCTCATGTGGAGGAGCTGCGGTTGATCCATGCAGATATCAACGTGGTGGGTATCAGAGCTACGGATCAAAAGTTGCCAATCGCTATTTTTGGATTTAGCCTTGGAACGAGTGATTTAGGAGACGATTCATGTACCACGTCATTCTTCCCTTCATCGCTGCAGAGATAAGGGTAAAATTATATTAGGAATACCAGACTGCAGTATCCATTCGTAATATTCTTTTCTGTCTCGTTTAGATGGAGAGCACCATTAAACAGTCCGAGAACGACCTGAACAAGCTGCTGGAAACGACGCGCCGCTTGCATGATGAGTACAAACCTCTGAAGGAGCATGTGGACGCGCTAAGGATGACACTGGGTCTTCACAGGCTGCCCAACCTTAACGAGGAGGAGGAGAAACTCTCTCTGGAGTCAGTTCACACACACACACACACACACACACACACACACACACACACACACACAATTGTGTTTGTTTAGCATTACATCAAAGGCACAGTAACCACACTGATGTTGAATATATCCCTCCTTTGAAGTTTTTATTTGTTTGCTTTCAAGTCTTAGTACACATTCAGAGGGGGATCAAGTTAACTGTGACGTGCTTAGCTATTCTTTTTCGTCTCGTTCAGTCACTTTAAGAAGGCGAGCCAACCTGGTCTCTCTGTCCCTGGTTTCAATAGTTACTTTGAGAAGCAGAAGGCAGAGTGGCAGAAGGAACCCCACGAGCCGGCCATCCCAGAGTCGCTCGCCGCAGCCGCAGCTGCAGCCCAGCAGCTACAGGTCTCCCGGAAACAAGATGCCCGCCAGACAGCTACCTTCAGACAGCAACCCCCACCCATGAAGGTATGTTGTGTCTTTTATATTCTCTCTCTCACACACACGCATTGAACAGTGACCCATTAAGTATTGTTACCCGAATATTAATTGCGTGCTCTCCCCCAGGCCTGCCTGTCATGCCACCAGCAGATCCATCGTAATGCCCCCATCTGCCCACTGTGCAAAGCCAAGAGCCGCTCTCGCAACCCAAAGAAGCCCAAGAGGAAGCCTGATGAGTAGGTCAAACGTCTGCACTACAGCTCCATCGGTGGTCCAACATACTGACCCGTCACCATTTTGGTTCCCGTATATGGATGAGATAGGCTTTTGTTGTGAGACCAACTGATCTGAAGTGATTTCAATGTAGATTGACATTTTTATGTTAGATGAGTTCTTCTTTTCAACTTTAATATGGCAACTAAAAGGCTCAGTATACAACCATCCTGTATTACATCCTTGGTCACGAATCCAAAAAGAACGCTGTGTCTGCTTTTAATGTCATTCTCCTGTCCTTATGAGTACTAGTGTTAAAGTGTAAGTGTATCATCCCGTATTAGATTTATTAGCCCTTGGATCATGTAAATGCAATAATAATGAAACTTGAAAAAATATGGACTTTTTAATTTTTGTGCCCATGTTGCTATTGTTTGATTGCCTTAGAGATGTAATGTACTGTATTTTTTTATTTAAGTTCTCCAGCAACGCATGCATTTGTTTTCCTAGCCCTTTTCACTGCCCTGTGGAGCTCCACTAGTAACACTGACAGGGTCCTTGACTGTGTTCCACAAACTTGTTGCAGCTTGCCGCATGTTTACAATTTAAAAAAAGGAAAACACCTCACAATTGTCATATTGAGCCCCCTCTATTGCTCAAGGCCTTACAAGTCTGACACTCGCTACATATTTTGCGAAGAATTTCCAAATTTGACTGTAAACTGTAATTCAAGTAATGTTAGAAAACTGGCATAAGGTCCAGAAACGAAAGACCTTGAGGATTAGGAAGAGCCAACATTTGTTTTTCATGCATAAAGTTAGCTTCTCACTACATGTTCTATTAGTTTTAGAGGAACCCAGTCAGGGACTAGACAGTTTAAATTATGGATTGACATTGGCTATAATTTCCCCCTGATTAAACTATATTGACTGTCTTGTAATTCTTTGTGATAATATCAAAGCAGGTGGGTATGTCATAAAATGTGATGTCCCACAATGCTACTTAGTGTTTACAAACGTAGAACTGACCATAAACTGGAGAACTAAAAAATTGTGTTCTATGTGAAACTTGAATACCAGAATACAAAAATAAATGGCAGTTTTGTAGTTTGGTGTTGAAGTATCTGTCTTTCTAAGTGGAAGTTACTGATATTGTATATTGTATTCTATATGTTTGTACACTAGATATCACACTGCTTTTGATATCTGTATCCAACAAGGCTTCCTTTGTACGCTTCTTTTTATTAGTAACAGCTGACTGGCACTTGGTATTTTTTTACACATAAGAATTTTACAGATTTCCAAACCTCTTTAATCAGAGCCAAACAGTGTGTTGTTCAGTCATTTATGGGATAAAAGCGTTTTTGGATATATCAAGTTAAATACGTTAAGGCATATGCCAAGTTTAAATGTCTCCATAAAATAAGAGGCAAGTTTACCAGAGACCACAAGGTATCTTTTTCCCTTCTCTTTCTGTTGTGGTTACTCCCCCTCGTTCCTGACCCGTTGCCAGAGTAACTCCTCATTTTGAAACTGTTGTCAAGGTTACAGCAGGTTGTGGTGACCCTCTCTTCTTTGCCAGTAGCTGTTGCCAGATCCTGCTAGGGGCGTCAGACTGCTTAGGTATGCTCTGCAGTAGCTCCCCCAACAGGCAAACAGTGTCCTAAAACATAAGACATGCAATTATTTCAACACGTTATAATTTATCTCGTCTGATGCAAGAGACCGAATAGAAACAGACAGATGGTGAGGGAAGGGGTTTACTCTGTTGCAAATGTGTGTGTGTAGTCTGTCCTCAAGCATTTCATTGTCTAGTTGCGTTGTCTTCCTCCTGATGAAGGCATTTAGTGCCAGAGAAGCCTGCTTCTGAACACACATTCCACACACAGAAGGATCGTGTAACCTTGCACTAGCACCCTTTTCAAAACACACATACACACACACACACACACACAAAGAAGATTTGACACATTTTATGTGAATTCTCAGACAACAGGGCAAATAATTTGCCAGTCCTTTCTGGAAAGCTGGGGCAGGCAACACTGATGTCATGGAAGTTTTTCCTCACCCGTCGCATCTCCTCTGCAAAGCTTTTGTGTTTTAGCAGTGAAATGAGCTGAAAGGGGACTGACTGGACAGCTGAATCTCGTTGAAAGGCGTTCGTGTTGGTGTTCAAATCTATCCCTCTTTCCCAGGTGCTTCCATTTCTGGGTTGATAGCCACTCTCCTTAATGTTCTGACTGGCTCGGTCTTCCAACTTTGTACTGAGCTCTATATATGTGACTTTGGACAGTTTCCCTATCTCCCCCCTGGGTGGTCCGTGTTTATTCGTCCTCCCCCTACCCCCTTGCCCTGGGGGTTGTGTGCATCTCTCCCTCTTGATCTGGGAGATCATTCTCCTGCAGTAGGTTCTAAGAGCCTCCTTCTCTTCCATTGGTTGTGTTGGTCAACACCTGTGAGAAAAACAGGGATAGATCTACACATACTCTTTTTACAGTTGGGCACAATATTTAGTTGTGTAACATTCTTTTTAATAAAAAAAACAGTAATTTGAAGTACTATAATAAAATACGTTTAAGTATTATTATAGTGTTATGTTTGCATTAATTTCATTAACCTAGCTGAAGAATAGCGAAAGATTCAGGAGGCCAACATTTAATACTACGTACATTAGCGCTTTCATGGTTCCCAGAATTAATACAATCACGCTTTCGGGGACAAAATACGGTACAATGAGAGATAGCAAGTGAGCTCATTTTCATTCGGCTTGGACAGCCGTGAAATATCAGAAGTTACAAGGTCACTTTCCTTCTACTCACTGTCCCTCTCAGACATTCATACTCCCACTGTCTCGAACCGAACACACACACACACACACACACACACACACACACACACACACACACACACATCCGGCCTTACGTTTTTAGTTCGTCAAATCTTGAATGTATGTTCAATTAAATGTAATAAAGTATTTCATGAACAATTTAATTTACTCAAACTAAAGTCGTTTAAAAAATGAACAAATTAAATTATATAGATTCGCAGTTATTTTTTTATTACATAGTTATTTATGGTGGTAATATTGAGCCTTAAAGTCTTACTGACTTGCTAGCTAAGCAGATATAAAGTATGTAGCTGAATTGGACTACATAAGTATTAAACTAACGGTAGCTTCGAAATATTCACTGATTGTAGGAGAAAGACAGAGCATAATTGGTACTTTGAAATAAATTAAAACATGCTTGCTTACTTAATGGCCTTGGCAACTGAAATTGTTTACAAATTTACACCCAGTTATGAGCGTCGTCTACGGAGAGGAACGAGTCGAAAAGTATAGCAGCGCCACCTAGGGGATTGGCCGTAGAAGTGTGAAAGCATTTGTGGGAGATCTTTCAATTTGCATAATTCAACAAAAGATTTCCTTTCGTCACAGACATTGTAAACACATTTGAGTTAACCCTTTACCCCCCCTACCCTCCCCCCCCCCCCCCCCGCCCACTTTAAAAATAATAAATATATACGCTATCTAACAATTAGTAGAGATTATTTTAAATACGCTTCCAGTTACAGATTGATGGAATACTAAAATGTTGTGGAATCTGAGAATGTGGTGGGGCAAAGCTTCATTTGAACATTGGAAATAGAGTCAGGCTTATAGTGAACAGCTGACCCAGATCCTCTGACATCTAAGCAGCCAGCAGTGTAGGCCTTATTGGTGAGACACCGACTTACCATGTGCAGAATACACAGCATAGGAAACTCTGAGTCACAACATGTTACACAATAATCTCCATACTCAACGTCCTAATTTAATGTCAAACCTGTTTTGCCCCTATGTAAAATCGTGATTGCCAAACCAAATAGATCTGTTGAGCTGCATTTGTATTTAACGTTTAATATACCCCAACAGCCACTGATCAAAGCCACACAGAGAGACTGTCACAAGTCTATCACCCTTCTAAGAATAACCCTTTGCCTCCACTAACCAAGAATGGAAGTTTGGCTAGGTCCATGTGTGGCCTAAAATTAGCCCCCTTCCCTTTCTGCTCTGCTGGGCAGGCAGACACTCACAAACACCCTTACACCCCCACATACACACACACACACACACACGCGCACGCGCACACACACACACACACACACACGCACACACACGCACACACACAAACAAAGGGGTTCATCTGTCAGTCCTAAATTTCTTTGGATACAGCAACACACTTTCAAAGAAGGCTTTTCTCTTGCACGTGACAAAACATGAAGTTGTGAGCTTGTTTACTACATATCGGCATCTTCAACTTTCTGGCATTAACATAGTTGGTTGCTGACCCCATACAGTGACGTAAGTTAACCTTGTTTTATTATGATTGTGTGTTACTTTTCTTTTTTTCTCAGGGTATGTTGCACTGGAATTTTAGAAAACCTTCAAAATGTATATATTTGGATGAAGCTTTGTCTGTGTCTTAACATGGGAACATTTACAAATGTAGTTATTTAGCATTTTTACACTCTACAGTAAAAATAGTTACAACGCTTGTCACTGGGGGTGTACCCTCAATGGAGTAGTTGGGAGTTTGCTATTATTGCAGGGGAAGATAGGGGGGACCAATATTTTAGGAAAATCTCAGTCAAATACTTTTCCCACACTCAGATTCAGGAAGAAGTTGAACGCCTGCCTTTGATTCACTCAGATAGAAAATATTTGGTACATTTAGAAATGTTGAAACAAGTTAAATTATAATGCCAGTTACAGCAATGAACATTGAGGCACTAAGTTAGACTTTTTACTTGGCAGATAAGATACAGATCCATGGTCATGGTACATTGCGTGTACTGTTGTGGGTTTCACCCCAGTTATAAATATTGCAGGCACGTACCAGTGTAGGAAACTCATGTTGGTTATTTTGTTATTATCAAACTTATGAAATTACTTCCATTTGTGTGTTTTTTTCTTGGATGCAAGAGAAAAATGTACCCCCTCTTCTAATAGTTAGTATGA
>JAPMUY010005252.1:0-37970 GCA_026901105.3 Galaxias olidus | reverse complement strand
GACATTTTTGAGTGAAAATAAAACAGCAATACAGTAGTTGGTCATACGTCCTTGACTGGTGGTGATAGGAAGTCCTGTTTTTTTGTTACAAGGACTTACACACATAAAATATCCCCCATATGTTATGCAAAGTCAAACGGCTGGGTCAGGGACAGAGCAAACTAGTTCTCTATGCTTATGATACATGATGAAGCCAATAGTGTAAAGCCATATTGGCCAGGTTTAGAGGCAGAAAGACAACAGCCAGCCATAACAACTCCATGCAGGATCAGTGACTACATAAAACAGACTAAAAACACTGTATTTCACCTAGAATTAGATTAGGTAATCCTCCGTATAAGCAGTCTCCCAGAGTGGTCTGTCAACATGATGCTCACACAGTATCAGTAGATCATCCTGCTTTGACGTCTGTGTGTGTTTATACTTCGTAAATTAGTGGTATCAATGTTCCCATGATGCAAGTCAACTTAGCATGTGTATACACCCACTTTTTTCAGTAAACTGGCCTTTCAATTGTACAGACTGCCCTGGTCGAACAGAATTTAACTGTACTCCATGATAGCTACTTGTTCATCAATCTTCACTAGTTTGATTAGTTCATTAGTCATTCAGGCATCATCAAGTAGACCAATTTAATTAGAATATTTCATGAATTAGTGACTCAGGGGAGAGCCTTTTATTTGCAACAATAGGAAACAATCTTACTCGTCGCACTTTACGACAGGCTTACAACAGGAGTCTGATGACTGCTATTTCTGTCTCTTCTTGTCGCCTGTCTATGCACTCAGCTCCTGCCATCTAGCAAGTGTGTGTGTGTGTGTGTGTGTGTGTGTGGGTGAAAGAATGTGCGATGTTGCTGATATGGAGCAAGTGTAACAGAAATAGGATAAACCATAAAAGTTTAAATGTTGCAGCACTAACTATATTCAGGGTGAGGAAGACTCATTCAGAGTAGTGCTGTTGGTTGCTGTGCTGGTAAGATATGTTTTTATGTTGCTGTATGAGCACATTTATAAATAAACCTGATTCCCAAAAAAGACTCAAATGGGCCAGCCAGGCTTTAGTCCAAGGATCATAGAATCACTTATAAGAGACACAACCTTATACTATACAAGCTATTTACCATGCAATGCAGGCTTCAGTAGCTATGCTAGATACCCTTGAACATGTTCTTTGAAGGCTGAGCCACCCAAACCCACCTGGCCAGTGTCCTGCTAAAGTTCCTGTGAAAGGTCCAACTCATTAGAGTTTAATCAAGGGTAGGATTTCCACTCTTGATCAGATGATATGGTTTACTGTGCAGTGAGAACTGACACACTATCATATTCAGTGACCAGATGAGGCATAGAGGGGATCTTCACACCTACAGAATCTGGACCAAATTAATCTGGACTGTACAAGCCTGGTTGTTCAGCTGAAAAGTGAGAGGATAAAACTCCTGGGACAGCACGGTGTGGGTATATGTATATGAGACAGTAGAAAGACTAGAGCAGCTTTACTTGCAAACGTAATCAAATGTGCCTTAAAGGAAGACTGAGTATATATTAAATGTGGTAGGATAGCAACACTAGCGACGCCAAATATAATTACTCCCCAGACCTCACGTTATCACATGAAGTCTACTGACACAGTGTGATAGATGTGGTAGAAACGTTTGCATGCATGAAGGACACAAGGGCAAAACTGAAAGCAACTTCTACTGAGTGGACACCATTAGACATTATTATTGGACAAGTATTTGTAATCTATATTGATACAGGTTTAAGATTTATTGTGGTGTTGGTCATTTCTTTACAGAGATTATATACAAGTTAGTCCTTTTAAGTAAGTTTTTCAAAATATGGTATATTAAAAAAAACAAAAAACTATCACAGACAAAATTTTTTAAGTAACCTTTCAATTCTCAAAAGAATGTGCATATTTTCAAGTTCTTTACTATGCAGAATTAAAAATACAAATATTTAGATATTTAAAAACCAGATAGATTGGGTAATTTATTTTTACAAACTACTCATCATTATTTAAACACCAAGCAATAAAAACATACTGTAGCCACACTCTTAAAATAATTTTACAGTTGAGAAATGATAGGTGCAGTGTGTAGCTTACAACAAACGATAAACTTCCTAGACCGGCCCTTTAAAAAAAAAAGACCAGGTGTACAACATTAGCTAGTATTGTGTGTTTAATCTTTTCATCTTCTGTATATATAAAGAAAAATGCTGACAACATTTTTATAAAGCTATATCATTCTTTTCTTGAAACCATTGTCAGTAGCCAAAATGGGTTTCCCCCTAGTCTTAAGTCAACACAAAAGAGGAACAGATATGACATGGCTGAAACTTGTACCCTTCTATACAATGTCACAAATCAATTTCACATTAAAACTCTCACTCATTCAAACTACCTGAAGAAAAGACAAATAGAAAAAAAATAAAGACATCTTACTGCAGAGAAATCAAAAAAGGATTATTAACAAAGACATGAATAGCAGTAGGAAGAACAGGCAATGACCTTGTGTTGCTGTTGTTTCACCACTAAGGCTCGCATATGGAGGTCTCCACCACAAACTGGCTCTCAAAGTGACGGATCTTATGGCAGTTAAGGGCCTCACGCTTCTGCATACCTGTAATCCAAGAGACATCAGAGGGTTAAAAGAAAGGCAGTGCATAAACACCTGTTCTTGCTTTCAAACCTATAGTCGGTAAGAAACGTAGGGATGGAGTAATTAACAAAATAACGAGGTTCACTGTTAAGGGATGAGTCATGGACGCAGTGACAGTGACGAGTTTCATGGGGAGGAGACATAGAGAAGCAGAGAAATGGAAGCACATGCTTTTAAAATGGAGTGTGTTGTTTTGTATTTACTGTCTAGTGAGTTCCAAGAGAAGGCTGTATACATATCACTGTAGCGATATTATTCCAAAGTCTGGTTGAAAGCCACAGGTGCTTTCCCTCTCTATGTTGAAAATATTTATAGTTGAAATAAACAATATTTTGTCCATCCACAGGTGATAGACCATGACAAGATACCAAGCACTAGATCTTCTCTATATTCAACTTATTCATATAGTTTGCAGTGGGTGAAAGGCGCTCAAAGGTACATCTTAACTAAAGAGACCTGAAATGAAACATGAAGATTCAATTGGCAGCCGTGATACAGCGCAGCATCTCCATCTGCCCGTGTGTCTGGACTGTGTGTTTGCAGACCTACCCAGGATTCGGTCCCTGCGCTGCAGCTTGTAGGTGTCCTTGCCCTGGCAGAGACTGTTGATGAAGTAGCCCAGGTTCTCCACATTCTCCAGGCGTTCTGTGACCGTCATCTCCTCGTGGACCAGGTAGGACTGGGGTAGGTAGGTGCCAGCCTGGAAAGGGGAGAAGAGGCAGGGGTTCACAAAAAAACCACAACCATGCATCTTTGGTAGAAAATGACATATCACTTTGGGTTTAGCCGTTTTATAGCTCTGAGACGTATTAAGGGATTTCCTATGCCTTGCGAGTTGTCAATTCAACATATTGATAATTATTTGTTTATGTATACATTTCTCAATCAATACAATACAATCCAAATAAAGTTGTAAAAAAATAGGCCCGTTCAAAAAATGCACCTTTTTAGACTCCTTTATGATGATCGACCACTGACGAGCTGGACAAATATTTCTGTCAACTTCTTCTCATTACATAGCTGCAGATTAACACTACCAACATTTCTGAAATAATTGCTTGGCTTCTGGCACTGTTGTTGCTAGGCAACGTTTGTCCGTAGTTACCTTGATGTTGACCAGCAGCTCCAGGAAGTCTTTGGGAGGCATGACGATGGAGGTGTTAAGAGTGATGACGTAGCACTTGTTCAGACTCAGGTCCAGGTATGCTGTCAGTCCCTGGAGGACGGCACATAGAGGTCAGGCCCAGAGAACACGGTTGACCACGATTGTAGCGAGAGATAATGAGCAACGATACATCTCACTCCCTTCGCTATACTTGTTAGGGGTGAAACAATCATCACAAAAGAGTTGGATGAAAGCAAACAAACATTTTATTTTCACTTTTAAACAAAACAATTGTGTTTTTATTTTATAAGGTAACTAATTGTCAGAAAACACAAATCCTTGTTTGTTTTATTGTCTCTCTCTCACCCTGCTGAAGTCGTGGACAATGTCGGCGGGGTCGCTGTCGTCAAACTCGGGCACGGGCACGTTGATGAGAGCTCCACCTGCTCGTCGGCCAGCACGGATCCTCTCCTGCAGCTGGCGGTACTGATAGTCGGGCATCTCCTCCTGGACCATGAAGTCCTCCTCCTGGTACCCTAACGCCGCACACAAACACCTGGCCCTCCTGAAGGGGCGAGTGGAGATCCACCGGGGAGACTGAGATATGCCACACGAGATGTGCCACAATCACCATACACACAACTTCCTCATCATGCATTCGCAAAGTCTGCATGTCACATTTGTTACCAACACGAAAACAACTGTAATTCACACTTTAGAGTACTGCAAACATGATAACTTTAGCGCTCTATTATCTATTATTCAGCGTTGTGGTGGGCTCACCTTCATGAGGTAGTAGCGGTACACGTAGGCCCCTCCTACCAGCACCCCAGACATCATGAGGGCCAGGCCCAGACACATGCACCAGCACCAGGCTTTGGACTGCTGGCGTGCAACTAGGGCCACCTCAGGGTCCTGAAGGGGAAAGGAGACAGACAAGAGGAACAGATGTCGGACATGGGAAGTAGATATGACAAATGTTGTGGTTTTTCCGAGAAGGCTGTCTAGATAGAATTGTATCAAACTCACCAGCCTATAACATACTATAGTATCTTGATAACACCATTTGGAACTGTCTTACTGCAGCATCACACTTGCACATGTGTCTGAAAAAGCAAGGACGATTAGCTGCTCTATTCCACCTTGTGAAAGGTTGCTCTTTAAATATTTGATCCCAAAAGAAACTAACACTGAATGAAAAGCAGTGCACCCAAAATAAACCTGGCTCAGCCACTGACACTGGCTCACATAATTCACTACCTTTGAGTTCGTACTCACTGCCCATCTGTTTGTTCAACCTTTAATTCACTCAGTTCCTACTTGTCGAGGCTTTACTGTGAAGTTGCTTTTTAAAATCAAAATAATTAAAACAGGCCACAGAGTGTTCAAAGAGTCAGAGCTAACACCCCCAAAAATAAAGTTTAAAGGTTGCATTGATTAAGCAAGTTATTTTCCACGCCTCTCAATTTCAGGTTGTTTAAACCTCCTTCTAGATTTCCCTTTTTAGCTTTAATGTGACAGCGTTTATATTGGTTTAATGTTCATTTATTTGGCTAGTTTATTCGTTTATGCAATTCCTTTTGTTTATTACACGATGAGGGTTACTCTAAACATTGTCTATCCACCACAATTTCTCTCACGCTCGAACCCTTGCCCTTGCTTTCTCTGTGAGCAAGGCCCAAGGACAGTCCTCAACACACCAGCCATCCCACAACAAGTGCTGGCAACTCGCCTTGGTCCTAACCAGTAGAGATGCGCACATTTGGAAGCTGCGCGGTAGTGAGCTTGAGGTGGACAGAGGGTAGGGAACAAGTTCAAACAAAAGCTTGGGTTCACAGCAACGAAGAGAGCATGCCACATCCCAAAGAGAAACACAAAGAGCAGGATGAGTCACCAGGATGCAAATTAGGGATACAAACGAGCTCAACGTGGGGAGGGAGACAGAGACAAAACATACTTTGAGCGAGAGAGAGAGAGAGAGAAAGAGAGAGAGAGAGAGAGAGAGAGAGAGAGAGGAAAAGACTGTGACAGAACGAGAATAAAATATAGAAACAGAGGCTAGACAACACACTTTCAGATGACTAACCAAGACTAAAGAAAATACAAAAATAGGGCTACAACCTATTATAACGCAACACAATGCTGCAGTCAATGTAGTCAATGTGTAAGTGACCTTAGTAAGAGATGAATGGCATGGATCCAATAAAAGCCAGCCGCTTGTCATGTCATCCCCAAAATGAGCCGTGAGGCCCACTAATTATGAGCTGGCTCCAGCCAGGTTTGCCTTTGATCATTCCCTGGCCAGGAGGCAGGAATGTCTGATATGGAGGAGACGGGCAGACAGACAGACAGACAGACAGACAGACAGACAGACAGACAGACAGACAGACAGACAGACAGACAGACTACCTCGGAGCTCACTGATGCCTGGTTGATGAAAGCAAGGGGCAGTGCTGTACAGACCAGTGGTTTCTGAAAATGTGTTCATGTGTTTTATTCCACTTTTGATATGATTCGTTGTTGGTCAAGAGACCTTCGAGAGGCTGTGGGTAAAAGTCTACTCAATGATAGAAAGTGTCCCCGGCTACATTTTGGGTGTGCTTTGTCTCCTTTAAACATCCAGGATGTACTAAAAACATAATTGTTGTGCTTACTGTATTGGCAATGGCCCCAAATAAGTTATGGTTCACTCCCAAGCTGAATCGTCTGATGACCCCACTGGAGCAAACAGTTGTACAGAGCTTGTATGCATTGTACAAAGCTTGCAATTTGAGAAAAAAGGTTGGATGACTTGTGTTGGTTGAAGGGTTTTGTTGAAATTCAGTTTAAGGAACCAGCTTACTCACCAGTGATTGCAGACTGCTACAAGTGCATTGGAAATGTGACAAGCGAGACTGAATAAATAACTGATAGCAAACAGAAATGGGGTGGTCCCACTAAAACTGCTCTGAGCACTGCCTTTTCCCGGCGTACCAAGCCTAGACCAGACCCTGAGAGCAGCTGATTCCAGTGTAGGGAGGGCGAGGTCTGTGGACATTCAACACAACAGGCTTATGGACGGGTAAACCCATGATTTCACTCACTCCATGCACTTTGGCCAAAGCGCGATAAGGGAAACGGATCAGTCTGCTCAAGGCCTCTAAACATGCACAGGCCTGCCCTTTATCGCCTACCATGTTAGTCGCTTTACAAAAAAAATGGGCTTGGTGACATGTGCACGTCCATTTGACTAAAACTAGCAAATAAGTAACAGAGATGGACAATCATTAAACTCGTGTTTCCTTAGAAGCTCGGCAAGCACCCCAAATGCATTTCGTTACTGAACTGTAAGTTGGCGCATATTCACCAGAAACAAAATAAGTCTATTTCTGGCAATGTCACTGGCCTCTTAGCCTCAGCAGAGCAAGGTACGGCCCTTCACAGTAAGACTGACCTGGCCTTACACGGAACAACAACTCGTCTCAAAACACCACCTTGGCCAGAGTCCAATGGAGAGGTGCTAAAGGGGAACATGTTTCATTACAGTTCTATCCATGAGGTCTACCCACTCAATGGGAAGGTATTTCCCTTTGACAAACCAGCCGTATGGGAATAAGGCAAACAATTGTAAAATACAGTAAGGAAAGCTATAAAACACTATAAAAGCCTCTGCTACATTGTACTGGGGGTTTGACATCCTATTACTTTGAATCAAACAGCAGTTTCCCTAAACCGATTTATACAAATAATATGGTCAAATAATGTAATACATCCATGTTTTGTTGGGTAACTCTAGGACTAGTAAAGAGAGTCTAGACCAATAGACTGATGGTAATAATACTGTTCTCCATTGTGGTTAAAAACCTCTATCTCAGTGCTTTCAACACTTCCTGAGTCTGAGACAGACCTTTTGTAAGAAGCAAGCTTGCGTGCTTGGTCTTGCTCAGTGAGAATGTTCTTGAATTTGTGAACATGATTACCCATAAGACATTCCTATTCAAATTGTAGAACTCATCAAATGAATACCCTCAATGTGAGCTTTCAAAGTAATGCCTAAATGTTGTGTATTAGGCTATCCACTAAAACCAAAGTAATTCTAATGGCAATCTGAGTATGTTTGTTACAAACATAGTTGCCACTGTAAAACTCTCTTCCTCCTTTTGTTAAGATGAATGCCATTCTACTTGAAGTAAAAGGGGGAAGTGACAGGTCAAAACAGTTCCAATGCCAAGTAAAACCCTAATTTCAACACAATTTGAAACACTGGTTTCCAAAGACTTGACCTAGGCCTATAGCTTTTCTAACTTTAGCCCAACAGCAAGAACAGACAAACGTCTGCGTGATAACAACGATCATCAAATTGCTTACTGTCCACCCTTAGAGGAAAACCAAGTGTGCAGAAAGTACTAAAACTTGTGAAAGATAAACCCCTGTTGATTGAGAGAAAATATCTTTATTTTGCTTTGCTCTATATTTTAGGCCATACTACCACATCAAATACTGTATGGTTTTGTCCATGCTTGCTCATCTTTCAAAGTGATGTAACTGGACTTTGAACTCTCTTCTTTAACCAGTAAGACTGCTATCATTTGTCACTCTGCCAGGCCCTCTGAGTGAAAGAGACATTCTACTCGCTGACACACAATTTGCTGGGGGATTTTCTATATTCAAAACTGTGTGACTAACCAGCCACAAAATTAAAAAAGGCTAACGTGATCCATTATCAGTCTGTTCATTCAAGATAAAAAAGGTGACCACATAACGCACCCAGCTCTCTGTGCTACAAGTGCTATTTAGCAGCCAGGTAGCTACGAGAGTGCACGGGCGTCACAGCAGGGCTTAGAGCCTCTCCTCTCTACCCGCTTGTCTCGGTTAGGAATTCCCCTGTCTGGCTGCTCCTGTGTGGTAAGTAAGGTAGGAAACAGGTTGTGTCAGGAAGACCTGTCTTGTCGCTTGGCTGGATGCCATCAGGCCGCACCTTGTGTGTTTCGAACACATTCATTGGGTGCCAGGCGAGTTGACACAAGCGGCCTAGCCTGCCGCTGTGAATGGAAATGCATATGGTGGAGCAAAGTTTTCATCCACTAACCATTAATAGGCTAACGCTGCATCCAATCTTGGACAAAACAATATGCCAGCATGACCTGTAAGAAATGGACTGTCGGTACTTTAAAAGAGATAACCATGTCCATTTCTTAAGAACTTGATTCTTTCACCTCAACACCTTGTCTTGAAACATTTATATTAAAATGTAATATTCCGCCTGTACATCACTAGCCCTTGAAGAGGTCGAATTCACGTAACTACAGGACCACTCGGGGAGTATCAGTGGCCGAGGCTATGGAGGTTCAGTTTCAGTCCGTCAAGGCAAGGCTCTCTCTCTCTCTCTCTGTGTGAAACCCCATCCTCCACCCTGAAATAGATAAGCTGTTCTTGGGGTGACCATTTATAATCTTTTTTTTTCTTGACCAGACTAGGGCCAAAGAAGCTGGACAGGGTTGGGGGCTTAAGAATGAGGCAGACCGCATCCCGAGCAAGACAAGAGAAATATAGGGAGTAAGGAAAATGGAGGTTGTCCCCCTGCTCTCCCTGTGGGTCTTGTTGAGGTAATCTCTAGTTGCCGCTCTGAGTTTTAGTGGGCGACACCCCACACGGAGGCAGCAAGCTCCCGGGCTCGAGTCTTTCTCAGAGTGATTAGGCAGTTAGCCTAATCCCTTCAAATGCGCCACACATATAAGCTGTTCCTCAGCACTGCCTTGTGCACCAGCCCTTACAAAACGCCCTGCTGCAGTTTAGACCCTTCCGTTGCTTGACCAAAGCAGGTTGTACTGTGGTGGTGTTGTGTCTTTTGCCCCCCCCCCCCCCCCCCCCCAATTGCCGGTTCTCATTTACCCTCTCAAATACTCTAAAAAGACAGCTGTGCTCTTGTGAAAGACTTGGTGTTTGAGGGCTCTCTCCGTGAAATAGAGGGAGCAACCTAAATTAAGCAATTGACAAGCTTTCTAAATGGATACGCCATTACACACAGAAACACATGGCCACCTAAATAAATGCGCCTTGCCTGGAAATTCTTGCCTTCTTCCTTCTCAACCCTAAAGCATCTGACTATTTCCCTTGTAACCCTCTAACTAACGTCTGTTGCAAAGTGACCTAAGGGATCTGCATAGTGATACAGAATGTGAGGTTGCGTGATCCGGCTGAACTCACAAGACTGGTAAAGATAACATGCACATAACTATCCAACCTGTTTGTGGTCAACGGCGACAGGGGTGCATTCATTTGTTTGACTTTTTGCTGCATATCATGATTTGAATGGCATGGGCCGATACACAGGCAACAGTTATTTCTTCATTAAATAAGCTCAGTGGCAGCTGTGGGCTAATACACTGAATAGATATTAAAGAGCAAGGCGTTAACTCAGTGAGGGGTCTGCTTGTGTGTTCAAACATGCCGACCAGAGGCTACGGTAGTGCAAACTCCTACGGACGTTATTCATGGCTGGTAACTGAGTGCCTAGACTTGAGAGTTAGTGTTCTGGTGGATGTCTTTCTTTGATGGGTTTGTACCCTCAAGACTGCCGCTGCCACTAGATTTGAGCAAGTTTTTAAATTCTCAAGGAGACTGCGACTAAGTCTACCTAGGACGTTCGGTTACTCTTCGAAGCAGGTCTCTCTCCTACCCACTTCACTCAGCAATGGTTTATCGGAGCCTAATTTAAAAGAAGAACAGAGCTCACCTCCTTCTGTCTGTTTGTCTCTCTCTCAACACCAAGGTTTCCACACTAACCTTTACATTCCAACAAAGGCTTTTACAACTAGTTGAATTAAGATTACATCCTGGGATGAGGTACAGGGAGAGTGAAGCACATTTCTACACGCAGCCAAGTGGGAATCTATACGCATAAACTATTATTGTTCTATGAGAACATAACATTTAACAATTTAAATGGTTTCTATCTAGTTGTGCTGTTAAGGTATGAAATCTACAAAAAAAATGTGTCATGCTGTTGCATTAACAGGCCAACCCCAAACAAAAGGGAAGACAAGTTTTTCAAAAGCATTTATTTTCTAAAATGTCCTAATATGAGGTTTATGGTTTAGTTGTTTGAAAGCAGATACTATACTCTGTGAAAAAAGGTTACATATCTCAATTTCAATTAATGCCTCATGGTACATTAATTGATTATCAGAAAACACAGTTTACATTTGAACAAAGTCTTCTGTTCGTACAATCGGGCAGCACATGATAAGTCCTTATGACTTTTGTTTTTGATGTATCTTGTCTACAATACAATGACTAACATTTGTACCGGTCTATGTCCAGATAACTTAAAAATGTAATCGGTGTCAATAAGGTGACAAACTTTAAACGTTTTGACAGGCACGTTTGGTTCCTTTTCTAAGCGTATCGGACTGTATTGACTTCTTCGATATATTTCCCAGAGCTGAAAAACGTCGGCTACTACTTTGTTTTATCATCATGCATGGACTTTAATTTGGCCTAGGTAAACATGATCACGCCAACCATAATGTGGTTTTCAGAACAGCTTGTTTTGGAAAGCGTTCGGCAGAAAATTCAGATGGAGCAGACATAACAACGAAGTAAGCAAATGAAAACTTATCTTTGGTTTACGTTTTCAATCATCACTGAATACAACACAGTACCTAACAGTAGAAATTATACGAGGCTGCCATGATTATTATGGCATAATAACATTATTACTATCAACTAATAACGAAGTAAGCTTCGTTTCTAAAAGATTGCTGACTTTAAACTGATTTCGCCTATAATCAACACTTTACGTTACTCTACTTATCGAGCAATCCTTGGCTAGACATTTTTACTCACTTTGTCTTCCTGGGGGATCAGAGTTTCATTGTCCTTTTTAACATGGTTCTGGCCAAGGGCAGAATTAAAAGACACCTTTACCATCCTGTTATTGAAGTATACCTCCCTCGTACGGCAAAGGTGATGACTAAAAAACTGAGTGCAAAGCAACAGAGAAAGTGCTAGCTCGTTCGCTTGCGAATGAGTGTCCTATCTCTGGAACTAAATTCTTCACGCTATCTCTCAAGCCCACACAGGCAGATAAACACTCTCCTCGACTCATAGGCAAAAGGTTGCCAGATGCTGTTCAGATTACATTCAAATGCAGGTGTCTGATAAAAACGAGTGTTATAAAGATGCAGTAATAATGAATATGCCAAATAAAATATGCTTTTGTGAAATTTTCAATTACTATAAATTTAATGATTGAGTAGATTTTGAACCTCCTATTTGATATTCCACTACTTTCACTTCCGCACAACCTGGCAACCCACTAATGATTGTTTCCCTCTGCCAGTGGAGGGCGCGCAGTTCATATTTTGTCAAATTGATTCGGCAGTAACTTCAGAACATTGTGCTAATTTTATAATATCTTAAGACACAAAACTGTGACCGCTTTCAATGTTTTCTGAATGTCAACTGTCATTTGACGTGAGGTAGAGAACAGAGCATAGCGCAGACACACATCACAATCGTGAGCCCTGCGAAACTAGCGCAACGCAGAAAAGCACCTTCACTGGTATGCTTTTATTCTCAAAAAACATTACAGGAAGTTGAACCCGGAACATCTCAATCAGCAGTCAAATGCTATACCCCCAAGATTACAATGTGTTGAGTGGTAACAAAAATTGTAAACTGTCAGTTGGCACAGTGTTTTTATAGAAAGTGTTTTAGTTACAAGAACATTCAACACAGAAGGCACTAGGAGTTGAACCTGGGACCTCCTGAATTGCAATCAAATACTCAACCACTGAACTATACACCCAACTTGTAGATTGTTATCAACAAATGTAAACGGTCAATTGGCACTAAAGTTCACTAGAAGTGATAATGCTCACAAAATATTTTAAACACACAGCACTAGGGGTTGAACCTGAGACCTCTTGATCTGAAGTCAAATGCTGTACCACTGAGCTTTACCCCCAACGTGTATAGTGATAAAAAAAAGGAAACGGTCAATTGGCACTAAAGTTCACAAGAAGTGATAATGCTCAAAAAAATTTCACACAGGGAGTACTAGGAGGTGAACCTGGGACCTCTGAATCTGCAGTCAAATTGTCTACCACTGAGCTATACCCCCAACGTGTAAAGCTATGACAACAAATGTAAATTTGACACTAAACTGCACCAGAGGTGATGACGTTCACAAAACATTCCACACAGGGGGCACTAGGAGTTGAACCTGGGACCTCTTGATCTGCAGTCAAATGCTCTACCACTGAGCTATACCCCCAATGTGTAAATCACAATAACAAATGTAAACAATCAATTGGCACTAAAGTTTACAAGAAGTTACAATGCTCACAAAACAGTTCACACAGGGGGAACTAGGAGTTAAACCTGGGACCTCTTGATCTGCAGTCAAATGCTCTACCACTGAGCTATACCCCCAACGTGTAGAGTTATTTCAACAAATGTATAAAGTCATTTGGAACCGTGTTTGTTTAGAAAAAGTTCCACTTTCAAGAACATTTCATACAGGGGGCACTAGGAGTTGGGACCTCTTGATCTGCAGTCAAATACTCTGACCACTGAGCTATACCCACAACGTGTTGAGTTATATCAACAAATGTAAAAGTCTTTTTGAACCATAGAAAGGCTCCACTTTCAAGAACATGTCTCACAGGGGGCACTAGGAGTTGAACCAGGGACTTCTTGATCTGCAATCAAACGCTCTACCAATGAGCTATACCCCCAACATGTAGAGTTCTATCAACAAATGTAAAAAGTCATTTGGAACCGTGTTTGTATAGAAAAAGTTCCACTTTCACATTTCATACAGGGTCTCTAGGAGTTGGAAATGGGACCTCTTGATCTACAGTCAAATGCTCTACCACTGAGCTATACCCCCAACGTCTACAGCCTTAACAACAAACGTAAACGGCCAATTGGCACTAAAGTTCACAAGAAGTATAGTGCTCAAAAAGCATTTAACACAGGAGGCACACCTGGGAACTCTTGATCTGCAGTCAAATGCTCTACCTCTGATCTATACCCACAACGTGTAGAGTTCTATCAACAAATGTAAAAAGTCATTTGGAACCGTGTTTGTATAGAAAAAGTTCCACTTTCAAGAAAAGTTCACACAGGGGGCACTAGGAGTTGAACCTGGGACCTCTTGATCTGCAGTCAAATGCTCTACCACTGAGCTATACCCCCAACATGTAAAGCTATAACAACAAATGTAGAAGTTCAATTTGCACAAAATTTCACAAGACGTTATAATGCTCACAAAACATTTCACACAGGGGTCACTAGGAGTTGGACCTGGGATCTCTTGATCTGCAATCAAATGCTCTACCTCTGAGCTATACCCCAAATATGTAAATTACAATAACAAATGTAAATGGTTAATTGGCACTAAAGTTCACAAGAAGTTATAATGCACACAAAACGTTTTAACACAGGGGTCTCTAGGAGTTGAACTTAGGACCTCTTGATCTGCAATCAAATGCTTTACTTCTGAGCTATACCCACGATGTAGAGTTATATCAACAAATGTAAAAAGTCATTTGGAACCGTGTTTTTGTATAGAAAAGTTCCACTTTCAAGTACATTTCATACAGGGGGCACTAGGAGTTGAACCTGGGACTTCTTAATCTGCAGTCAAATGCTCTACCACTGAGTTATACCCCCAACATATAGAATTAGTTCAACAAATGTAAAAAGTCATTTGGAACCGTGTTTGTATAGAAAATTTCCATTTTCAAGAACATCCACACAGGGGGCACTAGGAGTTGAACCTGGGACCTCTTGATCTGCAGTCAAATGCTCTACCACTGAGCTATACCCCCAACGCCTGAAGCCATGACAAGTGTAAACGGTCAATTTGCACTAAATTTCACAAGAAGTTATAATGCTCACAAAACATTTAACAAAGGGGTCACTAGGAGTTGGACCTAGGACCTCGGACCTCTTGATCTGCAATCAAATGCTCTACCACAGAGCAATACCCCCAATGTGTAAAGCCATAACAAGTGTAAACGGTCAATTTGCACTAAATTTCACAAGAGGTCATAATGCTAACAAGACATTTAACACAGGAGGCACACCTGGGACCTCTTGATCTGCAGTCAAATGCTCTACCTCTGATCTATACCCACAACGTGTTGAGTTATATCAACAAATGTAAAAGTCTTTTTGAACCGTTCACAAGGTTGTATAAAAGGCTCCACTTTCAAGAACATGTCTCACAGGGGTCACTAGAGTTGGACCTGGGACCAATTGATCTGCAATCAAACGCTCTACCAATGCGCTATACCCCCAACATGTTCTATCAACAGGAACCGTGTTTGTATAGAAAAAGTTCCACTTTCAAGAAAATTTCATACAGGGGGCACTAGGAGTTGGACATGGGACCTCTTGATCTGCAGTCAAATGCTCTACCACTGAGCTATACCCCCAACGTCTAAAGCCGTATCAACAAACGTAAACGGCCAATTGGCACTAAAGTTCACAAGAAGTGATAGTGCTCAAAAAACATTTAACATAGGAGGCACACCTGGGAACTGTTGATCTGCGGTCAAATGCTCTACCACTGAGCTATACCCCCAACATGTAAAGCCATAACAACAAATGTAAAACTTCAATTTGCACAAAAGTTCACAAGAAGTTATAATGCTCACAAAACATTTCACACAGGGGTCACTAGGAGTTGGACCTGGGATCTCTTGATCTGCAATCAAATGCTCTACCACAGAGCAATACCCCCAATGTGTAAAGCCAGAACAACAAATGTAAAAGTTCAATTGGCACTAAAGTTCACAAGAAGTTATGATGCCTACAAAATATTTAACAAAGGGGTCACTAGGATTTGGACCTAGGACCTCGGACCTCTTGATCTGCAATCAAATGCTCTACCACAGAGCAATACCCCCAATGTGTAAAGCCAGAACAACAAATGTAAATGGTCAATTTGCACTAAAGTTCACAAGAAGCGATGATGTTCACAGAACATTCCACACAGGGGGCACTAGGAGTTGGACCTGGGACCTCTTGATCTGCTACCAAATGCTCTACCAAGAGCTATACCCCCAACATGTAGAGATTTCAAAAAATGTAAAAAGTCATTTTGAACCGTGTTTGTATAGAAAAAGTTCCACTTTCAAGAACATTTCATACAGGGGGCACTAGGAGTTGAACCTGGGACCTGAACCTGGGACCTCTTGATCTGCAGTCAAATGCTCTACCACTGAGCTATACCCCCAACGTGTAAAGCCATAACAACAAATGTAAAAGTTCAATTTGCAAAATTTCACAAGAAGATGATGCTAACAATACATTTCACACAGGGGTCATTAGTAGTTGGACCTAGGACCTCTTGATCTGCAATCAAATGCTCTACCACAATAGAACATGTAAAGCCATAACAACAAATGTAAACAGTCAATTTGCACTAAAGTTCACAAAAGGTGATAATGATCACAAAACATTTCACACAGGGGCCACTAGGAGTTGGACCTGGGACCTCTTGATCTGCAATCAAATGCTCTACCACTGAGCTATACCCCCAACGTGTAAAGGCATAACAACAAATGTAAAAGTTCAATTGGCACTAAAGTTCACAAGAAGTTATAATGCCTACAAAACATTTAGCAAAGGGGTCACTAGGAGTTGGACCTAGGACCTCGGACCTCTTGATCTGCAAATCAAATGCTCTACCACAGAGCAATACCCCCAATGTGTAAAGCCAGAACAACAAATGTAAATGGTCAATTTGCACTAAAGTTCACAAGAAGCGATGATGTTCACAGAACATTCCACACAGGGGGCACTAGGAGTTGAACCTGGGACCTCTTGATCTGCAGTCAAATGCTCTACCACTGAGCTATACCCCCAAGCCTAAGGTCATAACAAAAAACGTAAACGGTCAATAGACTCTAAAGTTAACAAGACGTGATAGTGCTCAAAAAACATTTCACACAGGGGTCACTAGGAGTTGGACCTAGGCCCTCTTGATCTGCAATCAAATGCTCTGCCACTGAGCAATACCCCCAACGTGTAAAGCCAGAACAACAAATGTAAATGGTCAATTTGCACTAAAGTTCACAAGAAGCATGATGTTCATCATTCCACACAGGGGGCACTAGGAGTTGGACCTGGGACTCTTGATCTGCTACCAAATGCTCTACCATTGAGCTATACCCCCAACATGTAGAGTTATTTCAAAAAATGTAAAAAGTCATTTTGAACCGTGTTTGTTAGAAAAGTTTCACTTTCAAGAACATTCCACACAGGGGGCACTAGGAGTTGAACCTGGGACCTCTTGATCTGCAGTCAAATGCTCTACCACTGAGCTATACCCCCAACATGTAAAGGCTGAACAACAAATGTAAAAGTTCAATTTGCACTAAATTTCACAAGAAGATGATGCTAACAATACATTTCACACAGGGGTCATTAGTAGTTGGACCTAGGACCTCTTGATCTGCAATCAAATGCTCTACCAATGAGCAATAGCCCAAACATGTAAAGCCATAACAAAAAATGTAAACAGTCAATTTGCACTAAAGTTCACAAAAGGTGATAATGATCACAAAACATTTCACACAGGGGTCACTAGGAGTTGGACCTGGGACCTCTTGATCTGCAATCAAATGCTCTACACTGAGCTATACCCCCAACGTGTAAAGGAATAACAACAAATGTAAAAGTTCAATTGGCACTAAAGTTCACAAGAAGTTATAATGCCTACAAAACATTTAGCAAAGGGGTCACTAGGAGTTGGACCTAGGACCTCGGACCTCTTGATCTGCAATCAAATGCTCTACCACAGAGCAATACCCCAAACGTGTAGAGTTATTTCAACAAATGTAAAAAGTAATTTGGAACCGTGTATGTTTAGATAAATTTCCACTGTCAAGAACATTTCACACAGGGGGCACTAGGAGTTGAACCTGGGATCTCTTAATTTCCAGTCAAATGCTCTACCACAGAGCTATTCCCCCAACATGTAAAGCCATAACAACAAATGTAAAACTTCAATTGGCACTAAAGTTCACAAGAAGTTAAAATGCTCACAAAATGTTTATCACAAGGGTCACTAGTAGTTTGATCTAGGACCTCTTGATCTGCAATCAAATGCTCTACCACTGAGCTATACCCCCAGCATGTAGAGATATTTCACCAAATGTAAAAAGTCATTTGGAACCGTGTTTGTATAGAAAAAGTTCCACTTTCTAGAACATTTCATAGAGGGGGCACTAGGAGTTGAACCTGGGACCTCTTGATCTGCAGTCAAATGCTCTACCACTGAGCTATACCCCCAACATGTAAAGGCTGAACAACAAATGTAAAAGTTCAATTTGCACTAAAGTTCACAAGAAGTTATAATGCTCACAAAACATTTCACACAGGGGGAATTGATCTGCACTAGGAGTTGGACCTGTTTGGATCTCTTTAAGATCACACATCACTAGGAGTTGGAATGCCTCTATCTGCACAAATGCTATACCCCCAATGTGTAAAGCCAGAACAACAAATGTAAATGGTCAATTTGCACTAAAGTTCACAAGAAGTGATGATGTTCACAGAACATTCCACACAGGGGATCTGCACTGCTCTACCTCTGATCTATACCCACAACGTTTGATTATGCAACAATGTAAAAAGTCACTTGGAACCGTGTTTGTATAGAAAAAGTTTCACTTTTAAGAACATTTCACACAGGGGTCACTAGGAGTTGGAAATGGGACCTCTTGATCTGCAGTCAAATGCTCTACCACTGAGCTATACCCCCAAGGTCTAACGCCATAACAAGAAACGTAAACGGTCAATTGGCACTAAAGTTCACAAGAAGTGATAGTGCTCAAAAAACATTTAACACAGGAGGCACACCTGGGACCTCTTGATCTGCAGTCAAATGCTCTACCTCTGATCTATACCCATAACGTGTAGAGTTATATCAACAAATGTAAAAAGTCATTTTGAACCGTGTTTGTATAGAAAGGCTTCTACTTTCAAGAACAGTTCACACAGGGGGCACTAGGAGTTGAACCAGGGACCTCTTGATCTGCAGTCAAATGCTCTACCACTGAGCTATACCCCCAACGTGTAAAGCTATAACAACAAATGTAAAACTTCAATTTGCACAAAAGTTCACAAGAAGTTATAATGCTCACAAAACGTTTCACACAGGGGTCACTAGGAGTTGGACCTAGGACTTCTTGATATGCAATCAAATGCTCTGCCACTGAGCAATACCCCCAACGTGTAGAGTTATTTCAACAAATGTAAAAAGTAATTTGGAACCGTGTTTGAATAGAAAAAGTTCCACTTTCAAGAACATTTCATACAGGGGGCACTAGGAGTTGAACCTAGGACCTCTTGATCTGCAATCAAATGCTCCACCACTGAGCTATACCCCCAATATGTAAAGGCTGAACAACAAATGTAAACAGTCAATTTGCACTAAAGTTCACAAAAGGTGATAATGCTCACAAAACATTTCACACAGGGGTCACTAGGAGTTGGACCTGGGATCTCTTGATCTGCAATCAAATGCTCTACCACAGAGCTATACCCCCAATGTGTAAAGCCAGAACAACAAATGTAAATGGTCAATTTGCACTAAAGTTCACAAGAAGCGATGTTGTTCACAGAACATTCCAGGGGGGACTAGGAGTTGAACCTGGGACCTCTTGATCTGCAGTCAAATGCTCTGCCACTGAGCTATACCCCCAAGTCTAAAGTCATAACAACAAACGTAAACGGTCAATAGACTCTAAAGTTCACAAGACGTGATAGTGCTCAAAAAACATTTCACACAGGGGTCACTAGGAGTTGGACCTCTTGATCTGCAATCAAATGCTCTGCCACTGAGCAATACCCCCAACGTGTAGAGTTATTTCAACAAATGTAAAAAGTAATTGGGAACCGTGTTTGTATAGAAAAAGTTTCACTTTTAAGAACATTTCACACAGGGGTCAATAGGAGTTGGAAATGGGACCTCTTGATCTGCAGTCAAATGCTCTACCACTGAGCTATACCCCCAACGTGTAAAGGCATAACAACAAATGTAAAAGTTCAATTGGCACTAAATTTCACAAGAAGTGATAGTGCTCAAAAAACATTTCACACAGGGGTCACTAGGAGATGGACCTAGGACCTCTTGATCTGCAATCAAATGCTCTACCACAACATGTAAAGCCATAACAAAAAATGTAAACAGTCAATTTGCACTCAAAAGGTGATAATGCTCACAAAACATGTCTCACAGGGGTCACTAGGAGTTGGACCTGGGACCTCTTGATCTGCAATCAAATGCTCTACCACTGAGCTATACCCCCAACGTGTAAAGGCATAACAACAAATGTAAAAGTTCAATTGGCACTAAAGTTCTCAAGAAGTTATAATGCCTACAAAACATTTAACACAGGGGTCACTAGGAGTTGGACCTAGGACCTCGGACCTCTTGATCTGCAATCAAATGCTCTACCACAGAGCTATACCCCCAATGTGTAAAGCCAGAACAACAAATGTAAATGGTCAATTTGCACTAAAGTTCACAAGAAGCAATGATGTTCACAGAACATTCCACACAGGGGGCACTAGGAGTTGAACCTGGGACCTCTTGATCTGCAGTCAAATGCTCTACCACTGAGCTATACCCCCAAGTCTAAAGTCATAACAACAAACGTAAACGGTCAATAGACTCTAAAGTTCACAAGACGTGATAGTGCTCAAAAAACATTTCACACAGGGGTCACTAGGAGTTGGACCTAGGACCTCTTGATATGCAATCAAATGCTCTACCACTGAGCTATACCCCCAGCATGTAGAGTTATTTCACCAAATGTAAAAAGTCATTTGGAACCGTGTTTGTATAGAAAAAGTTCCACTTTCTAGAACATTTCATAGAGGGGGCACTAGGAGTTGAACCTGGGACCTCTTGATCTGCAGTCAAATGCTCTACCACTGAGCTATACCCCCAACATGTAAAGGCTGAACAACAAATGTAAAAGTTAAATTTGCACTAAAGTGCACAAGAAGTTACAATGCTCACAAAACATTTCACACAGGGGTCACTAGGAGTTGGACCTGGGATCTCTTGATCTGCAATCAAATGCTCTACCACAGAGCTATACCCCCAATGTGTAAAGCCAGAACAACAAATGTAAATGGTCAATTTGCACTAAAGTTCACAAGAAGCGATGATGTTCACAGAACATTCCACACAGGGGGCACTAGGAGTTGATCTGCAACTAATGTAAAAAGTCACTTGGAACCGTGTTGGTATAGAAAAAGTTTACCTTTTAAGAACATTTCACACAGGGGTCACTAGGAGTTGGACCTAGGACCTCTTGATATGCAATCAAATGCTCTACCACTGAGCTTTACCCCCAACGTCTAAAGCCGTAACAACAAACGTAAACGGCCAATTGGCACTAAAGTTCACAAGAAGTGATAGTGCTCAAAAAACATTTAACACAGGAGGCACACCTGGGACCTCTTGATCTGCAGTCAAATGCTCTACCTCTGATCTATACCCACAACGTGTAGAGTTATATCAACAAATGTAAAAAGTCTTTTTGAACCGTGTTTGTATAGAAAGGCTCCACTTTCAAGAACATGTCTCACAGGGGGCACTAGGAGTTGAACCAGGGACTTCTTGATCTGCAGTCAAATGCTCTACCACTGAGCTATACCCCCAACGTGTAAAGCCATAACAACAAATGTAAAAGTTCGATTTGCACAAAAGTTCACAAGAAGTTAAAATGCTCACAAAATGTTTAACACAGGGGTCAATAGGAGTTTGACCTAGGACCTCTTGATCTGCAATCAAATGCTCTACCACTGAGCTATACCCCCAACGTGTAAAGCCATGACAAGAGTAAACGGTCAATTTGCACTAAATTTCACAAAAAGTTATAATGCTCACAAAACATTTAACACAGGGGTCTCTAGGAGTTGAAATTAGGACCTCTTAATATGCAGTCAAATGGTCTACCACTGAGCTATACGCCCAACGTGTAGAGTTATATCAACAAATGTAAAAAGTCATTTTGAACCGTGATTGTATAGAAAGGCTCCACTTTCAAGAACATGTCTCACAGGGGTCACTAGGAGTTGGACCTGGGACCTCTTGATCTGCAATCAAATGCTCTACCTCTGAGCTATACCCCCAATATGTAAATTACAATAACAAATGTAAATGGTTAATAGGCACTAAAGTTCACAAGAAGTTATAATGCTCACAAAACGTTTTAACACAGGGGTCTCTAGGAGTTGAACTTAGGACCTCTTTATCTGCAATCAAATGCTTTACTTCTGAGCTCTACCCACGATGAGTAGAGTTATATCAAAAAATATAAAAAGTCATTTGGAACCGTGTTTGTATAGAAAAAGTTCCACTTTCAAGTACATTTCACACAGGGGGCACTAGGAGTTGAACCTGGGACTTCTTAATCTGCAGTCAAATGCTCTACCACTGAGCTATACCCCCAACATATAGAATTAGTTCAACAAATGTAAAAAGTCATTTGGAACCGTGTTTGTATAGAAAAATTTCCATTTTCAAGAACATCCCGTACAGGGGGCACTAGGAGTTGAACCTGGGACCTCTTGATCTGCAGTCAAATGCTCTACCACTGAGCTTTACCCCCAACGTGTAAAGCCAAAACAACAAATGTAAAAGTTCAATTTGCACTAAATTTCACAAGAAGAGAAAGCTAACAATACATTCCACACAGGGGTCATTAGGAGTTGGACCTAGGACCTCTTGATCTGCAATCAAATGCTCTACCAATGAGCAATAGCCCCAACATGTAAAGCCATAACAAAAAATGTAAACAGTCAATTTGCACTAAAGTTCACAAAAGGTGATAATGCTCACAAAACATTTCACACAGGGGTCACTAGGAGTTGGACCTGGGACCTCTTGATATGCAGTCAAATGCTCTACCACTGAGCTATACCCCCAACGTGTAAAGGCATAACAACAAATGTAAAAGTTCAATTGGCACTAAAGTTCACAAGAAGTTATAATGCCTACAAAACGTTTAGCAAAGGGGTCACTAGGAGTTGGACCTAGGACCTCGGACCTCTTGATCTGCAATCAAATGCTCTACCACAGAGCAATAGCCCCAATGTGTAAAGCCAGAACAACAAATGTAAATGGTCAATTTGCACTAAAGTTCACAAGAAGCGATGATGTTCACAGAACATTCCACACAGGGGGCACTAGGAGTTGAACCTGGGACCTCTTGATCTGCAGTCAAATGCTCTACCACTGAGCTATACCCCCAAGTCTAAAGTCATAACAACAAACGTAAACGGTCAATAGACTCTAAAGTTCACAAGACGTGATAGTGCTCAAAAAACATTTCACACAGGGGGCACTAGGAGTTGGACCTAGGACCTCTTGATCTGCAATCAAATGCTCTGCCACTGAGCAATACCCCCAACGTGTAGAGTTATTTCAACAAATGTAAAAAGTCATTTGGAACCGTGTTTGTATAGAAAAAGTTCCACTTTCAAGAAAATTTCATACAGGGGGCACTAGGAGTTGGAAATGGGACCTCCTGATCTGCAGTCAAATGCTCTACCACTGAGCTATACCCCCAACGTCTAAAGCCGTATCAACAAACGTAAACGGCCAATTGGCACTAAAGTTCACAAAAAGTGATAGTGCTCAAAAAGTATTTAACATAGGAGGCACACCTGGGAACTGTTGATCTGCGGTCAAATGCTCTACCACTGAGCTATACCCCCAACATGTAAAGCTATAACAACAAATGTAAAACTTCAATTTGCACAAAAGTTCACAAGAAGTTATAATGCTCACAAAACATTTCACACAGGGGTCACTAGGAGTTGGACCTGGGATCTCTTGATCTACAATCAAATGCTCTACCACAGAGCAATACCCCCAATGTGTAAAGCCAGAACAACAAATGTAAAAGTTCAATTGGCACTAACGTTCACAAGAAGTTATAATTCCTACAAAATATTTAACAAAGGGGTCACTAGGAGTTGGACCTAGGACCTCGGACCTCTTGATCTGCAATCAAATGCTCTACCACAGAGCAATACCCCCAATGTGTAAAGCCAGAACAACAAATGTAAATGGTCAATTTGCACTAAAGTTCACAAGAAGCGATGATGTTCACAGAACATTCCACACAGGGGGCACTAGGAGTTGGACCTGGGACCTCTTGATCTGCTACCAAATGCTCTACCATTGAGCTATACCCCCAACATGTAGAGTTATTTCAAAAAATGTAAAAAGTCATTTTGAACCGTGTTTGTATAGAAAAAGTTTCACTTTCAAGCACATTTCATACAGGGGGCACTAGGAGTTGAACCTGGGACCTCTTGATCTGCAGTCAAATGCTCTACCACTGAGCTATACCCCCAACGTGTAAAGCCAAAACAACAAATGTAAAAGTTCAATTTGCACTAAATTTCACAAGAAGATGATGCTAACAATACATTTCACACAGGGGTCATTAGTAGTTGGACCTAGGACCTCTTGATCTGCAATCAAATGCTCTACCAATGAGCAAAAGCCCCAACATGTAAAGCCATAACAAAAAATGTAAACAGTCAATTTGCACTAAAGTTCACAAAAGGTGATAATGCTCACAAAACATTTCACACAGGGGTCACTAGGAGTTGGACCTGGGACCTCTTGATATGCAATCCAACGCTCTACCAATGAGCTATACCCCCAACATGTAGAGTTCTATCAACAAATGTAAAAAGTCATTTGGAACCGTGTTTGTATAGAAAAAGTTCCACTTTCTAGAACATTTCACAGAGGGGGCACTAGGAGTTGAACCTGGGACCTCTTGATCTGCAGTCAAATGCTCTACCACTGAGCTATACCCCCAACATGTAAAGGCATAACAACAAATGTAAAAGTTCAATTGGCACTAAAGTTCACAAGAAGTTATAATGCCTACAAAACATTTAGCAAAGGGGTCACTAGGAGTTGGACCTAGGACCTCGGACCTCTTGATCTGCAATCAAATGCTCTACCACAGAGCAACACCCCCAATGTGTAAAGCCAGAACAACAAATGTAAATGGTCAATTTGCACTAAAGTTCACAGAACATTCCACACAGGGGGCACTAGGAGTTGAACCTGGGACCTCTTGATCTGCAGTCAAATGCTCTACCACTGAGCTATACCCCCAACGTGTAAAGCCATGACAACAAATGTAAAAGTTCAATTTGCACTAAATTTCACAAGAAGTGATAGTGCTCAAAAAACATTTAACACAGGAGGCACTAGGAGTTGGACCTGGGACCTCTTGATCTGCAATCAAATGCTCTACCACAAAGCTATACCCCCAATGTGTAAAGCCAGAACAACAAATGTAAATGGTCAATTTGCACTAAAGTTCACAAGAAGCGATGATGTTCACAGAACATTCCACACAGGGGGCACTAGGAGTTGATTTGCAACTAATGTAAAAAGTCACTTGGAACCGTGTTTGTATAGAAAAAGTTTCACTTTTAAGAACATTTCACACAGGGGTCACTAGGAGTTGGAAATGGGACCTCTTGATCTGCAGTCAAATGCTCTACCACTGAGCTATACCCCCAACGTCTAAAGCCGTAACAACAAACGTAAACGGCCAATTGGCACTAAAGTTCACAAGAAGTGATAGTGCTCAAAAAACATTTAACACAGGAGGCACTAGGAGTTGGACCTGGGACCTCTTGATCTGCAGTCAAATGCTCTACCACTGAGCTATACCCCCAACGTGTAAAGGCATAACAACAAATGTAAAAGTTCAATTGGCACTAAAGTTCACAAGAAGTTATAATGCCTACAAAACATTTAGCAAAGGGGTCTAGGAGTTGGACCTAGTGTTTGATCTGCAATCAAATGCTCTACCACAGAGCAATACCCCCAATGTGTAAAGCCAGAACAACAAATGTAAATGGTCAATTTGCACTAAAGTTCACAAGAAGCGATGATGTTCACAGAACATTCCACACAGGGGGCACTAGGAGTTGAACCTGGGACCTCTTGATCTGCAGTCAAATGCTCTACCACTGAGCTATACCCCCAAGTCTAAAGTCATAACAACAAACGTAAACGGTCAATAGACTCTAAAGTTCACAAGACGTGATAGTGCTCAAAAAACATTTCACACAGGGGTCACTAGGAGTTGGACCTAGGACCTCTTGATATGCAATCAAATGCTCTGCCACTGAGCAATACCCCCAACGTGTAGAGTTATTTCAACAAATGTAAAAAGTAATTTGGAACCGTGTTTGTATAGAAAAAGTTCCACTTTCTAGAACATTTCATAGAGGGGGCACTAGGAGTTGAACCTGGGACCTCTTGATCTGCAGTCAAATGCTCTACCACTGAGCTATACCCCCAACATGTAAAGGCTGAACAACAAATGTAAAAGTTCAATTTGCACTAAAGTTCACAAGAAGTTATAATGCTCACAAAACATTTCACACAGGGGTCACTAGGAGTTGGACCTGGGATCTCTTGATCTGCAATCAAATGCTCTACCACAGAGCTATACCCCCAATGTGTAAAGCCAGAACAACAAATGTAAATGGTCAATTTGCACTAAAGTTCACAAGAAGCGATGATGTTCACAGAACATTCCACACAGGGGGCACTAGGAGTTGAACCTGGGACCTCTTGATCTGCAGAAATGCTCTGATCTGCAACTAATGTAAAACAGACGTGATAGTGCTCAAAAAACATTTCACACAGGGGTCACTAGGAGTTGGACCTAGGACCTGATTTGTATATACCCCCAATGTGTAAAGCCAAAAAGTTGGTCAATTTGCACTTTTAAGAACATACATTCCCACAGGAGTTATTTCAAGTTGTAAAAAGTAATTTGGAACCGTGTTTGTATAGAGTTTCACTTTTAAGAACATTTCACACAGGGGTCACTAGGAGTTGGAAATGGGACCTCTTGATCTGCAGTCAAATGCTCTACCACTGAGCTATACCCCCAACGTCTAAAGCCGTAACAACAAACGTAAACGGCCAATTGGCACTAAAGTTCACAAGAAGTGATAGTGCTCAAAAAACATTTAACACAGGAGGCACTAGGAGTCTGACCTGGGACCTCTTGATCTGCAATCAAATGCTCTACCACTGAGCTATACCCCCAACGTGTAAAGGCATAACAACAAATGTAAAAGTTCAATTGGCACTAAAGTTCACAAGAAGTTATAATGCCTACAAAACATTTAGCAAAGGGGTCACTAGGAGTTGGACCTAGGACCTCGGACGTCTTGATCTGCAATCAAATGCTCTACCACAGAGCAATACCCCCAATGTGTAAAGCCAGAACAACAAATGTAAATGGTCAATTTGCACTAAAGTTCACAAGAAGCGATGATGTTCACAGAACATTCCACACAGGGGGCACTAGGAGTTGAACCTGGGACCTCTTGATCTGCAGTCAAATGCTCTACCACTGAGCTATACCCCCAAGTCTAAAGTCATAACAACAAACGTAAACGGTCAATAGACTCTAAAGTTCACAAGACGTGATAGTGCTCAAAAAACATTTCACACAGGGGTCACTAGGAGTTGGACCTAGGACCTCTTGATCTGCAATCAAATGCTCTGCCACTGAGCAATACCCCCAACGTGTAGAGTTATTTCAACAAATGTAAAAAGTAATTTGGAACCGTGTATGTTTAGATACATTTCCGATGTCAAGAACATTTCATAGAGGGGGCACTAGGAGTTGAACCTGGGACCTCTTGATCTGCAGTCAAATGCTCTACCACTGAGCTATACCCCCAACATGTAAAGGCTGAACAACAAATGTAAAAGTTCAATTTGCACTAAAGTTCACAAGAAGTTATAATGCTCACAAAACATTTCACACAGGGGTCACTAGGAGTTGGACCTGGGATCTCTTGATCTGCAATCAAATGCTCTACCACAGAGCTATACCCCCAATGTGTAAAGCCAGAACAACAAATGTAAATGGTCAATTTGCACTAAAGTTCACAAGAAGCGATGATGTTCACAGAACATTCCACACAGGGGGCACTAGGAGTTGATCTGCAACTAATGTAAAAAGTCACTTGGAACCGTGTTTGTATAGAAAAAGTTTCACTTTTAAGAACATTTCACACAGGGGTCAATAGGAGTTGGAAATGGGACCTCTTGATCTGCAGTCAAATGCTCTACCACTGAGCTATACCCCCAACGTCTAAAGCCGTAACAACAAACGTAAACGGCCAATTGGCACTAAAGTTCACAAGAAGTGATAGTGCTCAAAAAACATTTAACACAGGAGGCACTAGGAGTTGGACCTGGGACCTCTTGATCTGCAATCAAATGCTCTACCACTGAGCTATACCCCCAACGTGTAAAGGCATAACAACAAATGTAAAAGTTCAATTGGCACTAAAGTTCACAAGAAGTTATAATGCCTACAAAACATTTAGCAAAGGGGTCACTAGGAGTTGGACCTAGGACCTCGGACGTCTTGATCTGCAATCAAATGCTCTACCACAGAGCAATACCCCCAATGTGTAAAGCCAGAACAACAAATGTAAATGGTCAATTTGCACTAAAGTTCACAAGAAGCGATGATGTTCACAGAACATTCCACACAGGGGGCACTAGGAGTTGAACCTGGGACCTCTTGATCTGCAGTCAAATGCTCTACCACTGAGCTATACCCCCAAGTCTAAAGTCATAACAACAAACGTAAACGGTCAATAGACTCTAAAGTTCACAAGACGTGATAGTGCTCAAAAAACATTTCACACAGGGGTCACTAGGAGTTGGACCTAGGACCTCTTGATATGCAATCAAATGCTCTGCCACTGAGCAATACCCCCAACGTGTAGAGTTATTTCAACAAATGTAAAAAGTAATTTGGAACCGTGTTTGTATAGAAAAAGTTCCACTTTCTAGAACATTTCATAGAGGGGGCACTAGGAGTTGAACCTGGGACCTCTTGATCTGCAGTCAAATGCTCTACCACTGAGCTATACCCCCAACATGTAAAGGCTGAACAACAAATGTAAAAGTTCAATTTGCACTAAAGTTCACAAGAAGTTATAATGCTCACAAAACATTTCACACAGGGGTCACTAGGAGTTGGACCTGGGATCTCTTGATCTGCAATCAAATGCTCTACCACAGAGCTATACCCCCAATGTGTAAAGCCAGAACAACAAATGTAAATGGTCAATTTGCACTAAAGTTCACAAGAAGCGATGATGTTCACAGAACATTCCACACAGGGGGCACTAGGAGTTGATCTGCAACTAATGTAAAAAGTCACTTGGAACCGTGTTTGTATAGAAAAAGTTTCACTTTTAAGAACATTTCACACAGGGGTCACTAGGAGTTGGAAATGGGACCTCTTGATCTGCAGTCAAATGCTCTACCACTGAGCTATACCCCCAACGTCTAAAGCCGTAACAACAAACGTAAACGGCCAATTGGCACTAAAGTTCACAAGAAGTGATAGTGCTCAAAAAACATTTAACACAGGAGGCACTAGGAGTTGGACCTGGGACCTCTTGATCTGCAATCAAATGCTCTACCACTGAGCTATACCCCCAACGTGTAAAGGCATAACAACAAATGTAAAAGTTCAATTGGCACTAAAGTTCACAAGAAGTTATAATGCCTACAAAACATTTAGCAAAGGGGTCACTAGGAGTTGGACCTAGGACCTCTTGATCTGCAATCAAATGCTCTACCACAGAGCAATACCCCCAATGTGTAAAGCCAGAACAACAAATGTAAATGGTCAATTTGCACTAAAGTTCACAAGAAGCGATGATGTTCACAGAACATTCCACACAGGGGGCACTAGGAGTTGAACCTGGGACCTCTTGATCTGCAGTCAAATGCTCTACCACTGAGCTATACCCCCAAGTCTAAAGTCATAACAACAAACGTAAACGGTCAATAGACTCTAAAGTTCACAAGACGTGATAGTGCTCAAAAAACATTTCACACAGGGGTCACTAGGAGTTGGACCTAGGACCTCTTGATATGCAATCAAATGCTCTGCCACTGAGCAATACCCCCAACGTGTAGAGTTATTTCAACAAATGTAAAAAGTAATTTGGAACCGTGTTTGTATAGAAAAAGTTCCACTTTCTAGAACATTTCATAGAGGGGGCACTAGGAGTTGAACCTGGGACCTCTTGATCTGCAGTCAAATGCTCTACCACTGAGCTATACCCCCAACATGTAAAGGCTGAACAACAAATGTAAAAGTTCAATTTGCACTAAAGTTCACAAGAAGTTATAATGCTCACAAAACATTTCACACAGGGAGCACTAGGAGTTGGACCTGGGATCTCTTGATCTGCAATCAAATGCTCTACCACAGAGCTATACCCCCAATGTGTAAAGCCAGAACAACAAATGTAAATGGTCAATTTGCACTAAAGTTCACAAGAAGCGATGATGTTCACAGAACATTCCACACAGGGGGCACTAGGAGTTGAACAACTGGGACCTCTTGATCTGCAGTCAAATGCTCTACCACTGAATACCCCCAAGTTAAAGTCATAACAACAAATCAATTTGGCTAAAGTTCACAAGACGTAAGAACATTTCACACAGGGGTCACTAGGAGTTGGACCTGGGACCTCTTGATCTGCAATCAAATGCTCTACACTGAGCTATACCCCCAACGTGTAAAGTTAAAACTTCAATTGGCAAAAGTTCACAAGTAAACAGGGGTCACTAGGAGTTGGACCTGGACCTCTTGATCTGCCAAATGCTCTACCACTGAGCAATACCCCCAACGTGTAAAGTTTAAAAAGTAGAAAAGTTCCAAAAGCTTTCAAGAACATTTCACACAGGGGGCACTAGGAGTTGAACCTGGGACCTCTTGATCTGCAGTCAAATGCTCTACCACTGAGCTATACCCCCAACATGTAAAGGCTGAACAACAAATGTAAAAGTTCAATTTGCACTAAAGTTCACAAGAAGTTATAATGCTCACAAAACATTTCACACAGGGGTCACTAGGAGTTGGACCTGGGATCTCTTGATCTGCAATCAAATGCTCTACCACAGAGCTATACCCCCAATGTGTAAAGCCAGAACAACAAATGTAAATGGTCAATTTGCACTAAAGTTCACAAGAAGCGATGATGTTCACAGAACATTCCACACAGGGGGCACTAGGAGTTGATCTGCAACTAATGTAAAAAGTCACTTGGAACCGTGTTTGTATAGAAAAAGTTTCACTTTTAAGAACATTTCACACAGGGGTCACTAGGAGTTGGAAATGGGACCTCTTGATCTGCAGTCAAATGCTCTACCACTGAGCTATACCCCCAACGTCTAAAGCCGTAACAACAAACGTAAACGGCCAATTGGCACTAAAGTTCACAAGAAGTGATAGTGCTCAAAAAACATTTAACACAGGAGGCACTAGGAGTTGGACCTGGGACCTCTTGATCTGCAATCAAATGCTCTACCACTGAGCTATACCCCCAACGTGTAAAGGCATAACAACAAATGTAAAAGTTCAATTGGCACTAAAGTTCACAAGAAGTTATAATGCCTACAAAACATTTAGCACAAGGGGTCACTAGGAGTTGGACCTGGGATCTCTTGATCTGCAATCAAATGCTCTACCACAGAGCAATACCCCCAATGTGTAAAGCCAGAACAACAAATGTAAATGGTCAATTTGCACTAAAGTTCACAAGAAGCGATGATGTTCACAGAACATTCCACACAGGGGGCACTAGGAGTTGAACCTGGGACCTCTTGATCTGCAGTCAAATGCTCTACCACTGAGCTATACCCCCAAGTCTAAAGTCATAACAACAAACGTAAACGGTCAATTGACTCTAAAGTTCACAAGACGTGATAGTGCTCAAAAAACATTTCACACAGGGGTCACTAGGAGTTGGACCTAGGACCTCTTGATCTGCAATCAAATGCTCTGCCACTGAGCAATACCCCCAACGTGTAGAGTTATTTCAACAAATGTAAAAAGTAATTTGGAACCGTGTTTGTATAGAAAAAGTTCCACTTTCTAGAACATTTCAAAGAGGGGGCACTAGGAGTTGAACCTGGGACCTCTTGATCTGCAGTCAAATGCTCTACCACTGAGCTATACCCCCAACATGTAAAGGCTGAACAACAAATGTAAAAGTTCAATTTGCACTAAAGTTCACAAGAAGTTATAATGCTCACAAAACATTTCACACAGGGGTCACTAGGAGTTGGACCTGGGATCTCTTGATCTGCAATCAAATGCTCTACCACAGAGCTATACCCCCAATGTGTAAAGCCAGAACAACAAATGTAAATGGTCAATTTGCACTAAAGTTCACAAGAAGCGATGATGTTCACAGAACATTCCACACAGGGGGCACTAGGAGTTGATCTGCAACTAATGTAAAAAGTCACTTGGAACCGTGTTTGTATAGAAAAAGTTTCACTTTTAAGAACATTTCACACAGGGGTCACTAGGAGTTGGAAATGGGACCTCTTGATCTGCAGTCAAATGCTCTACCACTGAGCTATACCCCCAACGTCTAAAGCCGTAACAACAAACGTAAACGGCCAATTGGCACTAAAGTTCACAAGAAGTGATAGTGCTCAAAAACATTTAACACAGGAGGCACTAGGAGTTGGACCTGGGACCTCTTGATCTGCAATCAAATGCTCTACCACTGAGCTATACCCCCAACGTGTAAAGGCATAACAACATATGTAAAAGTTCAATTGGCACTAAAGTTCACAAGAAGTTATAATGCCTACAAAACATTTAGCAAAGGGGTCACTAGGAGTTGGACCTAGGACCAATTGATCTGCAATCAAATGCTCTACCACAGAGCAATACCCCCAATGTGTAAAGCCAGAACAACAAATGTAAATGGTCAATTTGCACTAAAGTTCACAAGAAGCGATGATGTTCACAGAACATTCCACACAGGGGGCACTAGGAGTTGAACCTGGGACCTCTTGATCTGCAGTCAAATGCTCTACCACTGAGCTATACCCCCAAGTCTAAAGTCATAACAACAAACGTAAACGGTCAATAGACTCTAAAGTTCACAAGACGTGATAGTGCTCAAAAAACATTTCACACAGGGGTCACTAGGAGTTGGACCTAGGACCTCTTGATCTGCAATCAAATGCTCTGCCACTGAGCAATACCCCCAACGTGTAGAGTTATTTCAACAAATGTAAAAAGTAATTTGGAACCGTGTTTGTATAGAAAAAGTTCCACTTTCTAGAACATTTCATAGAGGGGGCACTAGGAGTTGAACCTGGGACCTCTTGATCTGCAGTCAAATGCTCTACCACTGAGCTATACCCCCAACATGTAAAGGCTGAACAACAAATGTAAAAGTTCAATTTGCACTAAAGTTCACAAGAAGTTATAATGCTCACAAAACATTTCACACAGGGGTCACTAGGAGTTGGACCTGGGATCTCTTGATCTGCAATCAAATGCTCTACCACAGAGCTATACCCCCAATGTGTAAAGCCAGAACAACAAATGTAAATGGTCAATTTGCACTAAAGTTCACAAGAAGCGATGATGTTCACAGAACATTCCACACAGGGGGCACTAGGAGTTGATCTGCAACTAATGTAAAAAGTCACTTGGAACCGTGTTTGTACACAGGGGTCACAAAATATAGAAAAAGTTTCACTTTTAAGAATATTTCACACAGGGGTCACTAGGAGTTGGAAATGGGACCTCTTGATCTGCAGTCAAATGCTCTACCACTGAGCTATACCCCCAACGTGTAAAGCCGTAACAACAAACGTAAACGTCCAATTGGCACTAAAGTTCACAAGAAGTGATAGTGCTCAAAAACATTTAACACAGGAGGCACTAGGAGTTGGACCTGGGACCTCTTGATCTGCAATCAAATGCTCTACCACTGAGCTATACCCCCAACGTGTAAAGGCATAACAACAAATGTAAAAGTTCAATTGGCACTAAAGTTCACAAGAAGTTATAATGCCTACAAAACATTTAGCAACAGGGGTCACTAGGAGTTGGACCTGGACCTCGACCTCTTGATCTGCAATCAAATGCTCTACCACAGAGCAATACCCCCAATGTGTAAAGCCAGAACAACAAATGTAAATGGTCAATTTGCACTAAAGTTCACAAGAAGTGATGATGTTCACAGAACATTCCACACAGGGGGCACTAGGAGTTGAACCTGGGACCTCTTGATCTGCAGTCAAATGCTCTACCACTGAGCTATACCCCCAACATGTAAAGGCTGAACAACAAATGTAAATGGTCAATTTGCACTAAAGTTCACAAGTGTATGTTCACAAAACATTTCACACAGGGGTACTAGGAGTTGGACCTAGGAGATCTGCATAAAAGCATGTCTTTGTATGTTCAGAAAAAGTTTCCACTTTCAAGAACATGTCTCACAGGGGTCACTAGGAGTTGGACCTGGGACCTCTTGATCTGCAGTCAAATGCTCTACCACTGAGCTATACCCCCAAGTCTAAAGTCATAACAACAAACGTAAACGGTCAATAGACTCTAAAGTTCACAAGACGTGATAGTGCTCAAAAAACATTTCACACAAGGGTCACTAGGAGTTGGACCTAGGACCTCTTGATCTGCAATCAAATGCTCTGCCACTGAGCAATACCCCCAACGTGTAGAGTTATTTCAACAAATGTAAAAAGTAATTTGGAACCGTGTTTGTATAGAAAAAGTTCCACTTTCTAGAACATTTCACAGAGGGGGCACTAGGAGTTGAACCTGGGACCTCTTGATCTGCAGTCAAATGCTCTACCACTGAGCTATACCCCCAACATGTAAAGGCTGAACAACAAATGTAAAAGTTCAATTTGCACTAAAGTTCACAAGAAGTTATAATGCTCACAAAACATTTCACACAGGGGTCACTAGGAGTTGGACCTGGGATCTCTTGATCTGCAATCAAATGCTCTACCACAGAGCTATACCCCCAATGTGTAAAGCCAGAACAACAAATGTAAATGGTCAATTTGCACTAAAGTTCACAAGAAGCGATGATGTTCACAGAACATTCCACACAGGGGGCACTAGGAGTTGATCTGCAACTAATGTAAAAAGTCACTTGGAACCGTGTTTGTATAGAAAAAGTTTCACTTTTAAGAACATTTCACACAGGGGTCACTAGGAGTTGGAAATGGGACCTCTTGATCTGCAGTCAAATGCTCTACCACTGAGCTATACCCCCAACGTCTAAAGCCGTAACAACAAACGTAAACGGCCAATTGGCACTAAAGTTCACAAGAAGTGATAGTGCTCAAAAAACATTTAACACAGGAGGCACTAGGAGTTGGACCTGGGACCTCTTGATCTGCAATCAAATGCTCTACCACTGAGCTATACCCCCAACGTGTAAAGGCATAACAACAAATGTAAAAGTTCAATTGGCACTAAAGTTCACAAGAAGTTATAATGCCTACAAAACATTTAGCAAAGGGGTCACTAGGAGTTGGACCTAGGACCTCTTGATCTGCAATCAAATGCTCTACCACAGAGCAATACCCCCAATGTGTAAAGCCAGAACAACAAATGTAAATGGTCAATTTGCACTAAAGTTCACAAGAAGCGATGATGTTCACAGAACATTCCACACAGGGGGCAGTAGGAGTTGAACCTGGGACCTCTTGATCTGCAGTCAAATGCTCTACCACTGAGCTACACCCCCAAGTCTAAAGTCATAACAACAAACGTAAACGGTCAATAGGCACTCTAAAGTTCACAAGACGTGATAGTGCTCAAAAAACATTTCACACAGGGGTCACTAGGAGTTGGACCTAGGACCTCTTGATCTGCAATCAAATGCTCTGCCACTGAGCAATACCCCCAACGTGTAGAGTTATTTCAACAAATGTAAAAAGTAATTTGGAACCGTGTATGTTTAGATAAATTTCCGATGTCAAGAACATTTCATAGAGGGGGCACTAGGAGTTGAACCTGGGACCTCTTGATCTGCAGTCAAATGCTCTACCACTGAGCTATACCCCCAATGTGTAAAGCCAGAACAACAAATGTAAATGGTCAATTTGCATTAAAGTCACAAGAAGCACACAGAACATTCCACACAGGGGGCACTACCTGGGACCTCTTGATCTGCAGTCAAATGCTCTACCACTGAGCTATACCCCCAACAACAAAGTGTAACAACAAATGTAAACGGTCAATTTGCACTAAAGTTCACAAGAAGTGATAGTGGTCAAAAAACATTTCACACAGGGCGCACTAGGAGTTGGACCTAGGACCTCTTGATCTGCAATCAAATGCTCTGCCATTTACCCCCAACGTGTAGAGTTATTTCACCGTGTTTGTATAGAAAAAGGGAACATTTCACTAGGAGTTGAACCTGGGACCTCTTGATCTGCAGTCAAATGCTCTACCACTGAGCTATACCCCCAACATGTAAAGGCTGAACAACAAATGTAAAAGTTCAATTTGCACTAAAGTGCACAAGAAGTTATAATGCTCACAAAACATTTCACACAGGGGTCACTAGGAGTTGGACCTGGGATCTCTTGATCTGCAATCAAATGCTCTACCACAGAGCTATACCCCCAATGTGTAAAGCCAGAACAACAAATGTAAATGGTCAATTTGCACTAAAGTTCACAAGAAGCGATGATGTTCACAGAACATTCCACACAGGGGGCACTAGGAGTTGATCTGCAACTAATGTAAAAAGTCACTTGGAACCGTGTTTGTATAGAAAAAGTTTCACTTTTAAGAACATTTCACACAGGGGTCACTAGGAGTTGGAAATGGGACCTCTTGATCTGCAGTCAAATGCTCTACCACTGAGCTATACCCCCAACGTCTAAAGCCGTAACAACAAACGTAAACGGCCAATTGGCACTAAAGTTCACAAGAAGTGATAGTGCTCAAAAAACATTTAACACAGGAGGCACTAAATTTCACAAGTGTAAGTTATATCAACAAATGATAAAAAGTGCACAAGAAAACATTTCACACAGGGGTTAGGAGTTGGACCTGGGACCTCTTGATCTGCAATCAAATGCTCTACCACTGAGCTATACCCCCAACGTGTAAAGGCATAACAACAAATGTAAAAGTTCAATTGGCACTAAAGTTGGCACTAAAGTTCACAAATATAATGCCACAAAACATTTAGGAACCATGTAAAACCTGGGACCTCTTGATCTGCAATCAAATGCTCTACCACTGAGCTATACCCCCAACATGTAAAGGCTGAACAACAAATGTAAAAGTTCAATTTGCACTAAAGTTCACAAGAAGTTATAATGCCAAAACATTTCACACAGGGGCACTAGGAGTTGAACCTGGGACCTCTTGATCTGCAATCAAATGCTCTACCACAGAGCAATACCCCCAATGTGTAAAGCCAGAACAACAAATGTAAATGGTCAATTTGCACTAAAGTTCACAAGAAGCGATGATGTTCACAGAACATTCCACACAGGGGGCACTAGGAGTTGAACCTGGGACCTCTTGATCTGCAGTCAAATGCTCTACCACTGAGCTATACCCCCAAGTCTAAAGTCATAACAACAAACGTAAACGGTCAATAGACTCTAAAGTTCACAAGACGTGATAGTGCTCAAAAAACATTTCACACAGGGGTCACTAGGAGTTGGACCTAGGACCTCTTGATCTGCAATCAAATGCTCTGCCACTGAGCAATACCCCCAACGTGTAGAGTTATTTCAACAAATGTAAAAAGTAATTTGGAACCGTGTTTGTATAGAAAAAGTTCCACTTTCTAGAACATTTCATAGAGGGGGCACTAGGAGTTGAACCTGGGACCTCTTGATCTGCAGTCAAATGCTCTACCACTGAGCTATACCCCCAACATGTAAAGGCTGAACAACAAATGTAAAAGTTCAATTTGCACTAAAGTTCACAAGAAGTTATAATGCTCACAAAACATTTCACACAGGGGTCACTAGGAGTTGGACCTGGGATCTCTTGATCTGCAATCAAATGCTCTACCACAGAGCTATAACCCCAATGTGTAAAGCCAGAACAACAAATGTAAATGGTCAATTTGCACTAAAGTTCACAAGAAGCGATGATGTTCACAGAACATTCCACACAGGGGGCACTAGGAGTTGATCTGCAACTAATGTAAAAAGTCACTTGGAACCGTGTTTGTATAGAAAAAGTTTCACTTTTAAGAACATTTCACACAGGGGTCACTAGGAGTTGGAAATGGGACCTCTTGATCTGCAGT
>JAPMUY010005250.1:0-38353 GCA_026901105.3 Galaxias olidus | reverse complement strand
AAATTTGTTTTTATCAATAAACGTTTAGTAAGTAACACAAATTTGGATCATTCACTGTTTAATCACTTGATTTAAAAAAGAAACTGAAAACACGTTTGTCCTGTCCATTAATATTAAGGACGCCGAGCAAGACATACGTCATATCCAGAAAGGACATCACATCCCACCTGTGAGTACGGGTGGCCTGTGAGTGCGGGTCGTCTGTGAGTGCCTGCAGGTTGGACCCATCACGCTCCAACGTCGGGAGACGGCTGTAAACAACTAAACTATTCCTTGTGGAAGCAATGAGCATACAAATAAAATATTTAGTCTTTTCTCAATGGCCTCTTGTGGTACTGTTTGTCATGGACACCGGTCCAGGACGATTCTGTTGAATAGCCTGGACCAGACTATAGAATTATAGAACAGTTCAATAGAATTGGCTATGTCTGCCTGCATTCTTTCTATTGCCAGGAGCATCCGCTTTTCTGACTGAATTAAAAGTTGATGTAGGTCTGACGAATTGAGATAAGAAAAAAAAAGTTTGACTGAAGGTGCTCACTCAATGATATGAAAAAATATTTAATGTTAATAGATGGATAGTTGCCCAACATTAAACGCACTTTTGCGTTTAACGCAAATACCATTTGAAAGATTATCATCTAAAAGGTTTGGCAGGGATGGCTCATTGTACTCAGGTGCGTGGGCAGTGACTGTGATGTGAGTAGGTGGTTTGTCTGAGAAAAGACAATGAAAGTATGGAATAAACATACAGTTACAGTTCAGGGGTGATATATACTTTTGCAAGGCACTGTAACTTGAAATATGAAATAAATTACATCAAAAGTGAACTCCATTACTTACAACTCGGAGGCTTAGGAAGGCTTGGTGGTATTTTTGGGAATGTGGGGTTTTGGGGGGATGTGGATGATTTTTTCCTCCGTTTTGGTGGCATCTCATGTTCACCTATTAATTCAGAAAGATACAGTTTAGTATATATACACAGTACCAGTCAAATGTTTGGACACACTTAACACACCATTCACTTGAATGAATATAAATAAAGTTATCTCTGTAACCATGCATGGTATTTGACATGATTGCTATACATTCATGAAATAGCAGTCACGTGTTTACTTTCACTATCTGTCCTGTATCTAGATGGGACAGTTTTCTTCCGCACTGTCCTCCTCCTCCACTGTCCACATTGGAGGTTTCAGTGGCTCTTTTGGCTCGCTTTATTGCTGTCTTGTAGTCTCCTAAGGTCAAAGTAGCATTGTGGTGTGTTTATACTTTTTGGAACCATTTTGAGTACGTAAATAAAGTGTATGACGATATCTTTATTCAGTTTCTCACCACTCTCTGAGATGATTCTGATGTTATATCGATTCCAGAGCTCCTTATCTGGCCTTTGGGAGGCCTTTGCTTAGCATGGCTTTTGCTGGTGCATCGCATGTAATGCATCTCAATCTCACACTTACTACAGATTCCTACATAAAGCCATTAATTTGTATTGTGTTCAGTTCATCTGATATTAATTTAATTAAGTCCAGTAATTTGGGCTTGGCCTCAGTGAGGGCAATTGTCAAGGGAAATGTGCATGATGGTTTGAGATGTACTGTGCAGAGTACAGGTCAGAAAGAACAAAAGAGCTCTTAAAGAGAGGCAGTCCATCTACATCGAGTGAAATTTCAACCTCAGTGATGTCTTTAACATAATTGTACGGATACCTATTCAGGCAGATGATTAGTTGTTCTGTCACTCCAAATTTAATGCATTTCACTCCAGAAACCATTTGGCTTTTAACAGGAAGAGTTTTTAACAATGTTTTCGAAGTGGATGGCAGGTTTTTATGCCCTTGATCCCTGAGAATTTTGAGCAGTGCGTCTGCAGCATTGTGCTTGATGTTATAGTCACTGATAAATTTCTTTAACTCGTCGGCTAATTTGTCAGTGGGCATATCAATGTTGGTAGTATTAGCAAAATACATTCTATTCACGCCACTAGCGCTAGTGTTGTCAAATGACATTTCATCTACGTCACTATCAGATTCTCCAGTCATTGCATGTTGTAGGCCTGAGTTACTAAGTGATATAGTGTCCCAGAGATGATGTGTTTCACTGTCTGGCACAGTACCGGCACAGATCAGCTACAATACTGTCCCTATTTTTCTGTTTCCTTTGCACCCTTGACCATAGTCGTTTGTATTCTCTTTTCCTGGCTTCTGCAGGCATCCAGCTATGTGACACAGCTCTATGTTTTTATCTCTGCAAAATTAGAATACGCACTGAGAAGCATTTCAGAAATTATGTGGGAAAAAAACAAACAAAGTTAATCTATATACATTTGCTATGTACACTTGCTAAATAAATACCTTGTGAGACGACATTACGGCAGTGTATAAAGAGGGCAGAAAACAAGGCAAAAGGGTCTGGGAAGCAGAAAAAAAGAGCATAGTATGAAAACATAGCAATACACTATGTTGTTACCCAGCCAACATTTGTCTATGGGTCTCATGTGAGAAACAAGTAGGCTAGTCAGATAGACAATCCTGTAGAAAATAGATTACAAAGAAGTTAAGTAGCCTAGCGAATAGTTCAAGCTGATAATAGATTAAGGAAAGTAGCCTTCTTATTTCTTCTAACTGCCGTTTAACTTCAGTGAAACATTAATGTTGGCCACTAAATAAACGCTTAATGATGTTACTAGCACACACTTTACAAACTCAATGTCACCAAGTGCTTTCAACATCGTTGCCTTTGGGCGTTTTTACTTAATGGGATCTATAAATCTAACTGTCAAGTGTCTACAACCGGGGGACAATATTTTGGTTCATTCCCAAACAGATCAAGGTACCGTCTCTCAATCAAAATTGTTTTGCTTACAAATGTAAGCCTGATCTCTCCCGCGAGTCCTAGTTAGTTCGCTGTTAGTGCGGACATTGCTCCAACTATTTCTATAATGTCAATGCATCCTTCATGATGGGATGAGAAGCGTTCACTTCGAAGCCGCAACAATGTGCATGTGATATATTATTTTATTTTTTTTAATACATTTGCAAAAAATTCTAAAAAACCTATTGTACCTACAAACTATTGTATGTAGAATGTTGAGAATTTTTTTTTATTTAATCCATTTTGGAATTAGGCTGTAACATAATAAAAAGTGGAAAAAGTGAAGGGGTATGAATACTTTCCGGATGCACTGTAAATTGACCGACCAATAAAATTTTAGTCCCTCCCACTGCGGTTGATGGATGAAGTTGACAGGTTTTATTTCACAGTGCGCAGAATACCAAGTACCATGAAATAAATAAATGCAGAGCAAAATAATTAAATGTGACAATAAATAAATGTGGAAATAAATAATTAACTCCTGAAATATACAGTTATATAAATAAATAAATAATGAAATATGTAGGCCAACAAAAATAATTAAATGTGTTACATTTAATTATTTCAGTCAATATTTCACTTTTTATTTATTGAATTATTTAATATTGGCACAAATCGTCCTCCATAGTATGACTTGATTATTTCAATATATAAATAAAATAAAATAGCATCTACATCAAAGAGTATAGCAGCCCAAGAGTCAAAGTAAGTTCTTTGGTGTGTCTACATGGCACTAAATACTCCTATACAGTAGGTGGCGGAATGCAACTTTATAGCTGGTGGTGAGCTGCCAAAAAGATTAAAGAAAACTAAGAAGGAGAAGAAGGAGAAGAAGAAGAAGTAGTGAGCGTTTGGACCAGAAACAAAAAAATACGGCGTACCCCGTTTTAAGTGATAATTTGCTACACTTATGTTATTTTTTTCGATATTTGTTTGAAAATATATCGAAATCAATGACAGAGTTCTTAAAGGGTTTCTAGTCAGTCACTGAAGTTTAGCTAGAATGGCATTACCATTGGTAGCAATTATAGAGGACATTAGGGTAAAACTAAAAGATGAATACGACGATGGAATGTCATGTTATATCCCTGGTCAAACTAAAACGTCCTTCGCCAGGACATTGACAGTGGAAGATTTTGAGAAATTGTCCAACGACCAGATGCTGGTGTCAGAATTTAAGCATATTAAGTTGGAGAAAGAGGCACAGAAGAACTGGGACTTGTTCTACAAAAGAAATACAACACATTTCTTCAAAGACAGGCATTGGACTACCAGAGAGTTTGCAGAGCTTAAAGCTTGCAGAGGGGTATGATTTGTTTAGATGGCCTAATTTCGGCCCATGTTTATGCCTGTAGGGCTTGTACAGTGCATTGTTTTGAGTCTCAAAGACATGATATATTTGAAGGAATATTGGAGTGCATCAATATAAAACCTAAAGATATCTTTGGTTTCCAGTTTGAATACCAGAAGTTGGTTCTGTTGGAGGCAGGCTGTGGCGTGGGTAACTGCATATTCCCTCTGCTGGATGATGATAGCAACGTCTTTGTTTATGCTTGTGACTTTTCAGCAAGAGCAGTTGGCTTTGTCAAGGTGAATCACTTGAATGGTTTTGATGTTAAGTTTGGAATTTGTTATCAGTGGTTACAATGGCATCCATTTGCCAAACTGTGTTTCACTGTTTCCTAATGTTGTGGCTTGCAATGTACAGGACCGTAAACTGAAGACACACCAGTATAAATTAGTATAAGGCATACTCTGCTTACAGTCCTGTGCAGAGCTTGGTCTGACCAGTCTAGAAAAACACATACAACAAAAATGTTATTCTTACTATTTTTATTGCTTGTGACAGCAAAACCCCTTGTACAACGCAGAACGCTGCATCGTCTTCCAGTGTGATTTGACCAAAGATGAGCTGCAGGACAATGTGCCAAAAGAGAGCGTGGATGTGACCACGCTCATCTTTGTCTTGTCGGCCATCCATCCTGTCAAGATGCAGCAGGCCCTGAAGAACATCCACAGGGTGAGGTACAGAGGAATAAGGTTACAGGCTCTATTGCTGGCCCCAATACAGTCAATATGAATAATGTTGGTATAAAAAGCACTGTGTGTGTAAATATAACAACTATAACGGTTTTAATTTTTTCTTTTATTTTATTTAGTTTTTATAAATGTAATTGCATTTATATGATATGTGACTCATGATTAGTTTTTTTTTTACCAATTTACCACTTTCCCATTCTACGCATTTTACATACATTCAAATTGATTTTAGGTCCAAGTCTCACATTTGGAAAGTTGTACCTAATGTAATGTGTTGTGTTTGTGATGTTGTCGCAGGTGTTGAAGCCAGGTGGTGTGGTCCTGTTCAGAGACTATGGTCTGTACGACCACGCCATGCTGCGCTTCAAGGCCAGCAACAAGCTGGGAGAAAACTTCTATGTCCGCCAAGATGGCACAAGATCTTATTTCTTCTCAAAAGGTTTGTGGTGTTCTTGCTCATAGCTCTTTGTGCATTTAGGGTGGGTTTATTGTTCTTTTGACTTCTCCAAATTGACCTACTGCAGATTTAGCAAAAGTGAGCAAAAACTTGAAACAAAACCAACCCCCTTCTTCATTGCTCTCTCCTATCTCTCTCCAAAGGACTGGATCTGATAATATACAATGTAACTAGCAACAAAAAAAACATACATGTATATTATATACATATTAGGGATGTACCGATGTATCAGCCGTACGTCGGAATTGGCCGATGCTGACCTTGTTGACTGCCATCGGCCTATCGGCAAATAAGATGGCATTTACCAATGGCAGTGGCCAATGTTTATGTCGCATCAATTTGCCTAAATGTTGCCGCGCACATGTTTGTTTTCAAATAAGAGGGAAAGAAAATGTCAGCTGTGTGGTAATATTTTAGAGTGGGCTTTGGTATTAACGTCAAGCGACGTTAGTCAGAAGTCAGAACAGCATCACTGTGGTGGCAATAGTTTTATCGTTTTTGTGTGTGAAATTTTACCACACTGGACTTAGTTTTAGCTCGTTTTATAGTTGAACAACTCACCCTCTTTGATTTGAAGTTGAGATCCCGCACACGCCTCATCTCCATAATTTAATTGTCACCTTTATGTGCCCTGCATAAGTTGGCAGACATAACTCATCCAATAAACTCACTGAAGAAGAGGGACTGTTCAACTCAGTTTATTGAGTCACTGGAGGTAGGTTAAAACTGAAAAAGCATGTGTACTTCCAATACACTAATCAACATGTGAATCAGGCAGAGATCGTCTTGACAAACTAGCGTCTCCTAGCAGCAACGTGATAACATCTCTGATAAACAAATGCTTCTTAAAGGCACAGAGCACATATATGGGATACTTATCTTTCAACCAAAAGACCAGACTGTTCAATTTGATCGTTTAATTTGAATATCTTGATCGATTCAATTCTAAATGAAGATTAACATCCCTATTCTAAACAGTTCAATTATTTTTTTATTATGAAGATTTCTGTTTCCCTGGCACAAAAGGGAATAAATAACTAAAACAGGCCTAAAACCCCCCCCAAAAAATAGGCCTAAAAACATCGGTGTCGGCATCGGCTAAATTGTTATTTTAAACATCGACATCGGTATTGGCCCAGAATTTCATGATTGGTGCATCCCTAATATATATATATATATATATATATATATATATATATATAATATTATATTTATGCTCATACACACACAGTCAATTTCAAAAGTCTGAGAACACATTGAAAATCTCTAATGTTTTTATGTAAACTTTGGAATAATCAGAAAGTTCAGGATTCAGAAACATTTTATGTAAAATGAAGAGGAAATATTTAAGAGTATTTCTAGGTCAGTAATCATATTTTAAAAAATGTGGGGCATTGACCAACTTAAAGGTGCAGTATGTAGTTCTAGAGAATTGGGGAAAAAATTGCAAGAATTTGAATCACAACACTCAAAAAAGCCAACCTCCTGAGTCTTTGTTCCCTCCTATCCCTCTCAAAGGCACATCCCACACATGCCCGTGCGCGCTCTGACTTGTGTTGTGCATATTTCCGGTTCTCACCAACAATGCAAAAAGCGATGTCTGATTCCGAGGTGAGAAACAAAAGAATCCCTAAAGTCTGATCGTAAACGCTCAAAAACTGAGTGGTTCACACCAAAGCAACGAGCAGAGACACAAATTACCGTTTCCATAGTAACGACATAGTTAGCTAACGTTAACATAAACAATTTCATAATTGTATTCCCCTGTTAGTATGAGCAATCGTTTTTATTTAGCTGCGATTGGCACCATAGCTACTATACGTTGCCGAGTATATCCAACATATGCATGTAAACGAATAATACCTTTTTGACAAATCTGGCGCGATATTTCCTAACGTTCTAAAACTGCACTTGGCAATTTGACAAGCCAAGTTTTTTGCGAGGACATTCAGCCGCCTTGCAACTAGTTCACACCGCTGCTACTTTTGTCTGCGACGCGAATTGTAACAACAAGCTTGTTTGGAGGGTGACGCTGTAAGCAGACCTGTATTTTACCTAGGAGTGTGCACGTGAGGTGATTGACAGGCAGGTAGCCCTTACTCCTTGCAAAAAACTCCCCTGATTGGTTAGGGTTGGGCAGGCATCCCTAGATTTTTTAAAAGCTGAATACAGGGCCCAGGGCGCTCATAAATAGCGCACCTTCTCTCTGAGCGTTTGGTTTAATGAAATCCTCCAGGAGGTATGTAATAAACGTAAAAAAACATAATTTTTTTTATTTATTGCTAGAAATTGAAACGTACATATTGCACCTTTAACTCCTTTGTACAAAAGGTCATATTTTCTTGAGTTGTATCCCTTCCATTGAAGCATGCGTTCAGATGATACCGGGTGGATTTCATCTACTCATCAGAGGCTCGTTAAAGTAATTCAATTTGCAGCCAGTGTTCACCTGTAAAAAACATTGCTGTGCCTCAAATTTCCAGCAGGTCATTGCTTACTAAGTATCATTGTGATAGTGGGGAAAATGGCATCAGAACTAAGTGAAAGTGTCAAAAGTTAAATTGTTATTCAAGCAAAGAGGGCCTTTTTCAAAGTCAAATCATGGCTAGACTAAAGGTTTTCAAGGGGGCGGTGCATGGAACTCTAAAACGCTTTGCAGAAACTGGATGAGTTGTATCCAAAGCACGATCAGGCAGACCAAAAGTGACCACACCATCAGAAGATCAATACATCAAGCTTAATTCAACTTCATTACAGTTACACAATTTGCTAAATTAAGCACGCAAGATTCCAATCAGCAAAAGTACTGTCAAAAGAAGGCTGTCTTGTAGTGGTCTCAGAGGAGGAGTTAGTTTGTAAACCACTTCTCAGGAGGGGAAACAAGGCCAAACGCTTGGGCTGGGCTAAGAAATACCAGCATTTCACAGTGGATGACTGGAAAAGAGTCCTGTTTACTGATGAATCCAAGTTTGAGATTTATGGCAGTAACAGAAGGGTGTATGTAAGGAGACGAACAGCAGGATAATGACTCCAAACACACCTCAAAGCTTTGCAAGAACTACTTGAAGACCAAAGAAGGCCAAGGAGTCCTGACTGTCATGGACTTTCCTCCACAGTCACCTGACCTCATCCCCATTGAACTTTATGGGGGCACAAAGCCAAGCATTCTGTGACATCAGAAGAAGCTCTTTGGAACATTGTCAAATCATGCTGGGATAACTTGGGTCATCAGGTTTTGCACAAACTTGTGGAGTCCATGCCAGCTAGAGTGCATGCTGTCATTAAAGCAAAAGGGGGACATACCAAATACTAAGATATTCTGAAATTCATGTAAATTATTCAAAGATTCAACTTTTCACTGAGATTGTTAAGCTGATATTATCATTTGTAATAAAACAATTAGTATTACATTAGAAAACAAATGCAAAAAAAAGAGAATGATCTTGACAAGTGGTCTCAAACTTTTGGACCCCACTGTGTGTGTGTGTTGTGTGTGTGTGTGTGTGTGTGTGTGTGTGTGTGTGTGTGTGTGTATAAACATTTAGTGAGTTATTGAATGATAATGAATAATAGCCGCTTTTAAGTGCTTTTCTTACAGAGTAATAATTTGAGCTATATTGAATAATAATGATTACATAATGGGTGATGGTCTGGCTTGTATATAACGGCAAAGTTGGACGAATATGGCCTACAGATGTTTACGGGAAGGACAGACAGCTTTTACTTTGATACACTCAGTTCCCCTTTCACATGAAATCTCCGCCCACTGTTTGTCCATTCAGTTTTGTATTTTGAAGAGCTGATTGACAAACTGGGCAGTCGCGACTCAGCTGCGGCTCTTCAGTGATATCATATTAGATAGAACACAACATTGAAAAAAGAAAACAACTATACTGAAGATCCTTATGTAAAGTTCAACAGACATTTAGAATATAGGAATGGTACACTGAGCTGAAATGCTGAATTGTCTCGCTGAACTGTAAAGGAAAATCAACTGAAACTAAGGTACACGGTCACGGATCCTACTGTAACAAGCGTTCCGTTTAACTACATTATAGGCTAAGTAACGTAGGTTAAGTTTACCTAAATGTCTCCATGGTTAGACAGGACAACCATGTTTTCAGTGTTTTTTTAAATCAAGTGATTAAGCAGCGAATGCTCCAAATTTGTGTTACTTACTAAACGTTTATTAATAAAAACAAATTCATAAATTTTCAATTGATCTAAAGGTCACAGTTTTAGTGTCGAAAAAAGGTTTTTAATTTTACCGAGTTGATACTTTGGTGTAGCCAAGCGGTCTTCTGAAAACTCAAACCTCCCATGGCCAACTTTGACATTAGTTCACTTCTTTGTCTGGGAAAAAGAATGTATATGTTGCTACAGATAATTTGAAAAACTAACTGCCTTTACAGTTACATGGTCGTTTACCTAAATTAAGGCTAAAATATGAAATACGTGTATGCTGAAAACCGCAAACGTGTCAATCAACTTAGCGTTTTTATGACGCGGCCGTTGTCAACAACAATTCTACGGCTCCAAACCGAAGTACTGCTTGCATTTGCGTTTGTACACGCATGATTAGAGCCAGATAATCACCGGGTCGAAAACACATTCCAAAACATCTCAGTAAAAGGTAGGCCCCATTGCAAGATCATTGCTCAGTATTATTTGTACATACAGTGCATCCGGAAAATATTCATACTCCTTCACCTTTTCCACATTTTATTATGTTACAGCCTAATTCCAAAATGGATTAAATAAAAAAAAATTCTCAACATTCTACACACAATACCGCATAATCACAAAGTGAAAAAAGTTTTTTAGAATGTTTTGCAAATGTATTAAAAATAAAATATCACATGTACATAGGTATTCACACCCTTTACTCAATACTTTTTTGAAGCACCTTTGGCAGCAATTACAGCCTCAAGTCTTCTTGAGTATGATGCTACAAGCTTGGCACACCTATTTTGGGGCAGTTTCTCCCATTCTCCTTTGCAGATCGTCTCAAGCTCCATCAGGTTGGATGGGGAGCGTCGGTGCACAGCCATTTTCAGATCTCTCCAAAGATGTTCAATCGGGTTCAAGTCTGGGCTCTGGCTGGGCCACTCAAGGACATTCTCAGACTTGTCCTGAAGCCACTCCTTTGATGTTTTGGCTGTGTGCTTAGGGTCGTTGTCCTGTTGGAAGGTGAACCTTCCCCCCAATCCGAGGTCCAGAGCGCTCTGGAGCAGGTTTTCATCAAGGATCTCTCTGTACATTGCTGCATTCATCTTTCCCTTGATCCTGACCAGTCTCCCAGTTCCTGCCGCTGAAAAACACCCCCACAGCATGATGCTGCCACCACCATGCTTCAATGTAGGGATGGTATTGGCCAGGTGATGTGCAGTGCCTGGTTTCCTCCAGACATGACGCTTAGCATTCAGGACAGAGAGTTCAATCTTGGTTTCATCAGACCAGAGAATTTTGTTTCTCATGGTCTGAGAGTCCTTTAGGTACTGTTTGGCAAACTCCATGCGGGCTGTCTTGTGCCTTTTACTGAGGAGTGGCTTCCGTCTGGCCACTCTACTATAAAGGCCTGATTGGTGGAGTGCTGCAGAGATGGTTGTCCTTCTGGAAGGTTCTCCCATCTCCACAGAGGAACACTGGAGCTCTGTCAGAGTGACCATCGGGTTCTTGGTCACCTCCCTGACCAAGGCCCTTCACCCCCGATTGCTTAGTTTTGCTGGGCGGCCAGCTCTAGGAAGAGTCCTGGTGGTTCCAAACGTCTTCCATTTGCGAATGATGGAGGCCACTGTGCTCGTTGGGACCTTCAATGCCACAGAATTTTTTTGTACCCTTCCCCAGATCTGTGCCTTGATACAATCCTGTCTCGGAGGTCTACAGACAATTCCTTGGACTTCATAACTTGGTTTGTGCTCTGACAAGCATTGTCAACTGTGGGACCTTATATAAACAGGTGTGTGCCTTTCCAAATCATGTCCAATCAATTGAATTTACCACAGGTGGACTCCAATCAAGTTGTAGAAACATCTCAAGGATGATCAGTGGAAACGGGATGCGCCTGAGCTCAATTTTGAGTGTCACAGCAAAGGGTGTTAATACTTATGTACATGTGATATTTTAGTTATTTATTTTTAATACATTTGCAAAAAATTCTAAAAAGCTTTTTACACTTGGTCATTATGCGGTATTGTGTGTAGAATGTTGAGAATTTTTTTTTATTTCATCCATTTTGGAATTAGGCTGTAACATACTAAAATTTGGAAAAAGTGAAGGGGTATGAATACTTTCCGGAGCCACTGTATCTGCTTATTTAGCTTATAAAGCGGTAATACACAGGCATATTCTCTCATTGAAATAGGCTACTAGCGTTTTCCCTGCCTCCTCCCACAGTTCTCGCCCAATCGATCTTGCAAAAGTCAAAGCCCTCTGCCCAACAAACTTCTATAATTTATACTGATGATGATCTGAATCTTTTAGCTATGTAATTCCACACGACTTTTGGAAGTAGGCTAGCTGATCTGCTCATTTCTGCAGTCTGCTCTGCAAACTTAAACAAAACAATAAATTGACCAATAAATACATCTTGTTTTTTTATCGCACTGATTTTTCATGCATGCTTAAATAACATCTGTGGTCACAAATACGGCATGCATGCCACTCGCAATCTTTAAAGAAACCAAGGCTTCGGTAGACATAACAAACAGAACATGAAAGGAAAGGTCCAACTTTTCTCATGACAATTGATAGGATCGCTTATCATGCACGTTAAGTTCTTTATTAGCAGAAGTATTTTAAATGAAACTTTTTTTCAAATCCGTTAGGTATATTAATATAGCCCTAAATGAATTACCTTGATACTTAAAATGACCCTGCAACATTAATTTAACAACTAGCTTGGCACATACAACGTTCCCAATGCATCACTTACATTCACAACCAATCGACAGCTAAAGTTTAAATGTTAGGCGATGCGTTAGGCGATAGGCCTATGTAATCGTAGCCAAACCGACTGACATAACCATACATAGAACTTAAAAAATGTCTCGCTTTATGGATTTCAATCAACGCGACTGAATTCTAAACAAAACTAAAACAAACTAGCTAGCAAGCTAGTAGTAATGCTGGCTACAGGCACAGCAGACGCATCATTTCAATTTCTACTGAAATAATCAACAACAGTTAATATTTTCCCGGACATGCAGTTAGGTCATAACAAAATTATGAAAAACCAATGAACACATACACTGAGATTATGTCTCTCTATATTGTTTTCCCGTCACAAACCAAATGAAATTAGTGGAGAAAGGTATCGCTCTAACCGCTATCCGGGCACAAATTAAGTACTTCAAAGCATCAAATGTATCACATGCTTTGAGGGGGCGGATCAATAATTTCCACGAAGCAATTGATCTGATATTTGGCTCACTCCTCAATGAGACCTCCTTCTCTGTCCTGTGAAAAGCTGTCAAGCGACGGATGCATTTTGGGGTAGTAGCAACACAATTAAAGTATTTGAAACACATTTTAGGTCATTTATATATGACCGATCGGAGCCGTCGCTCGCTCAAGGTCAGATCCCGAGAGGGGTTGTCTTGAAAATGAGTCGAAGTTTGACCGCTTAATATTATGGGAAGGGACCGGAAATTTGGTTTAAACGCTAGGGGCGCACCATTTTTGACTGGCCGTTTTGATCTAAAAAAGGCAGATTCTAACTAAGTTCAGCGTCTACCACCGTGCAGTGGTGAGTTTTAAAATTACAACTGATGTTATAGCGGTAGAAATATGGAAAGATTGAATATTAGTGGCTTAAGGATATGTGCTTAAACTAATTAATCAATCGTTTGATATAAAATAAAACATATATTTTTGTATTGAACTGCTTAAAGTTCAGGATTTTTTCGAGTAAACAAAACCTACGCTATTTGGAAGCTAACTGTGAACTAGCAAGAGCTGTATAGATATTAACACTTATATGTTGCGAAACTAAGTTCTACTCTTGTATGTCTTAAAAGACTCAGACCAACAAAAACGTTATATTTGTGTCGATTCAAACAGTTTCAAAACGTTACACCGCTGCGTGAATGTGCTGTCGTTGGTTGCATTGGAGCTGTTACGTTTGTCTAGCCTACCATGGTTAACCTATCTCATGTTCCAAAACGAATCCAATGCGCAAGTTCTTTAATTACGTTGTGGTTATTGCAGTTGCCTTGCTAATTAATATCTTAGCATGAAGAAAATGAATCTATGGAACTTAAGGGGGCTGTGTTATAATCATCTGCAAAATGGTAATGTTCGCAACATTATAGACGAGGAGTAGCCTAGTTCTGTCAGTATCATGGAATTTGCAATAACGAGCATGCTCGCTAACGTTAGACTCCCATGGAAATAACGTCAACTCCATATCCAAATTGTGATGGTTAGCTAAATGTGGGGGGGGGGGGGGATTTAACAGCTGTCGCTTATCATTCTGGGAAACACTGTGTTAAGAAACGTTGGCTTATCCATAATACTGACTCTTCTCAATAGATTCCAATTTGTGAAAACAAACAAAACACAAAAAAAGTGAACTGTCCAAAGATTACCTTAAAAAAACTCAATTAGAAACGGACCTATCAATATACACAAAACAGCTAGAACGCTTCATTCACATTAGCTCCTTAGCCCTGTTACACAACGAAAACATTTGATTTGAAAGTAGGCCACTTACAATTACTGCTGTTATACAGCATAGTAAATCCAGTCCCGTTGAGAGGAAGCCACTTATAATTCTTGCTGTTATTAATAAGTACGTCTGTGTGCCTACAGCATACAAGTGAAGTCCCGTTGCCAGTACTGTGACTAATGTGCGCAGTCATCAGCTGATTAATTGTTTTCCCAACGTGGGGTGTGGGTTTCCAGCCCCATTCATTTCAATAGGGGCAAAAACCGATAAAAAATATAACACGTTAACCGATCACTTAGCTACATATAAGCGCACTAGACTGCATTATTGAACCCCTGTCGGCACTTGAATGAAATCATTAGTGTCAAAACCGCGGAAGTAGTAAGGGCGCTAAAAGTTGACCTAATAATAATAATATGACTTTACGATAACAAGATGTGTGCGTCATCACTGATTCATCACATAATTACTGATGAACTGATTCCAATCCGTGCAGTCTAAGCAACTTTGTAGTTCTTCACTGGTGTCGGCGGTCCATTCCTGTATCTCCAACTCCCAATTCACATTCAGTACGAGAAGGGTCCATCTGCAGCCCGCGCTCACAGATGACCCGCACTCACAGACCACCCGCACTCACAGGCGGGATGTGACGTCCTTTCTGGATATGACGTATGTCTTTCTTGGCGTCATTAACATATTAAATATGCCGGGAAATCAGTTCATATTTAGTGGGCCCTATGTTAATGATTCCGTTCGCAGCATCAGTGTTCAAAGTCTGCCAACGAGAAATATTCAATAATATCAGTTATTATTTCAGGGTGTAGGTGTGGAGTTACAGAATAATCAGCGGGGGCAGCAATACGCTACATAGTGTGAAGTATGTATCGTAAATTGCAATTGTTGAATTTTAAGACAATTTTTATGTAGGGTTTCTTGATATCTACAGACAGTTCTTTAGTGTTTGCTAGCACGCGTGTGATGATGTTTGTTCTAGCTAGGCTAAAATTGAATTGTATCTTTAAATTTTCGGTTGTTCTCCAATCTGATCATTCTAGTGAAAGAGAGGAGTTCGATGAGCGGATTCATAAAAAGATGAAAATGAGGGGGATTCAACATCTCACCCGATGACTTTCCCTTCTTTCGTCGTATACCTGAACAAGGGTACTGCAAGAGAGGGATATGCAGTGTGAAAATAAAACAAATTCTAACATACTCAACCTCTGTCTGCCTTGAATTATAAATACAAAAGATTTGTCAATGTTGTATAGTTTTACACAAGAGATTTGCACAACAAAGTTAACAAAGGCAAACACGTTGCAAAGTTAGCAAAGGCAAACACTACTCATACTACGTTAATCTATCGTTCACTTCCTTTCCCACATGAAAAGGAGCCTCTGCTGCATCTGTCCTAGGTTTGGTGTACATACAGTGCATCCGGAAAGTATTCACAACGCTTCACTTTTTCCACATTTTGTTATGTTATGGCCTTATTCCAAAATGTATTTAATTCTTTTTTTTCCTCAAAATTCTACACACAAAACACCATAATGACAACGTGAAAAAACTTTTGAGATCTTTGCAAATTTATTAAAAATAAATAACTAAGAAATGACATGTACATAAGTATTCACAGCCTTTGCTCAATACTTTGTTGATGCACCTTTGGCAGCAATTACATTGCTGCATTCATCTTTCTCTCTATCCTGACTACTCTCCCATTTCCTGCCGCTGAAAAACATCCCCACAGCATGATGCTGCCACCACCATGCTTCACTGTAGGGATGGTATTAGCCTGGTGATGAGCGGTACCTGGTTTCCTCCAAACATGACGCCTGGCATTCACGCCAAAGAGTTTATTCTTGGTCTCATCAGACCAGAGAATTTTGTTTCTCATGGTCTGAGAGTCCTTCAGGTGCATTTTGGCAAACTCCTGACGGGCTGCCATGTGCATTTTACTGAGGAGTGGCTTCCGTCTGGCCACTCTACCATACAGGCCTGATTGGTGGATTGCTGCAGAGATGGTTGTCCTTCTGGAAGGTTCTCCTCTCTCCACAGAGGAACGCTGGAGCTCTGACAGAGTGACCATCGGGTTCTTGGTCACCTCCCTGACTAAGGCCCTTCTCCCCCGATCGCTCAGTTTAGACGGCCGGCCAGCTCTAGGAAGAGTCCTGGTGGTTCCAAACTTCTTCCATTTACGGATGATGGAGGCCACCGTGCTCACTGGGACTTTCAAAGCAGCAGACATTTTTTTGTACCCTTCCCCAGATTTGTGCCTCGATACAATCCTGTCTTGGAGGTCTACAGACAATTCCTTTGACTTCATGCTTGGTTTGTGCTCTGCCATGCACTGTCAACTGTGGAACCTTATATAGACAGGTGTGTGCCTTTCCAAATCATGTCCAATCAACTGAATGCACCACAAGTGGACTCCAATTAAGCTGTAGAAACATCTCAAGGATCAACAGTGGAAACAGGATGCACCTGAGCTCAATTTTGAGCTTCATGGCAAAGGCTGTGAAATGTACATGTGATTTCTATGTTATTTACTTTTAATAAATTTGTAAAGATCTCAAAAAACTTTTTTCACCTTGTCATAATGGTGTATTATGTGTAGAATTTTGAGAGAAAAAATGAATTTGATAAATTTTGGAATAAGGCCGTAACATAACAAAATGTGGAAAAAGTGAAGCGCTGTGAATAATTTCCGGATGCACTGTACATTCTATATTGGTGAGATATAATGCCACTTGGCTCATGGTATTGGTGGTATAGGGTTGATTTAACCTAAACAACACATGAGGGTGGAAAAAATATTGAAGTAGCCCAGGGGTAATATTTGACAAATTAAGTTGTGAGGCTCCCTTCAATACAATACAATCCCACTGCTAAATAATTGGTATTCAAGTTTTTTTTCCATTATTATTATTCAAAGAACTGTTTCATTTAAAATAGAATTTTCCTTAGTACTAAAAGCCAAACAATCCTTTCTTTATATAAAATGTATAGGCTAATGACAGCAATTAAAAGGCCGATTACACATGTCAGTTTATTTACAATTGTTTTCTTTATTTACCAGATAGGTCAATTGAGAACCAGTCAGTTCTCGTTTACAATGACGACCTGGCCAAAAGGAGAAAACACAATAAAAACATGACACATTAATAACATATCGCCGGCAAACGCAATAAAAACATGACACATTGTATTACACATTAATTGTATTTATTTGGTAAGCTATTTGCCCATCCATTGCAAGCTAAACAAGTATGCAAATAAGCCTACGCTAGTCTAAGTTTCACCATGCAACAAGTATGAAAATTACCCGTTTTAAATAAGTTTCACCAAACAATTACGTCATATCCAGAAAAGACGTCCCATCCCTCCTGTGAGTGGCCTGTGAGTGCGGGCTGCAGTTGGATACTATTGTTCAGTACTCGCACTCGGGCTGCGGTCGAATTCTCTATTTTGCTTAGGAAGGTTCCTAACTGGGTGAAATGACCCGGAAGTATCTAAGTGGCAGCCATGATAAGTACTGGTCGAATTCTCTTAAGTGCTAAGGAAAGGTGCTTCAATGCTTCCTAACTTGTGTACTTTAGCATAGATACACTGGACCAACCTTTTACGAAAGGAAAGAAGCAAATGCCGCCCCACAATTCCTTGTGGCAGCAATACTTAAAGCGACACCATTCAGCCGTTGAGCGACATGACCGACAAGGGATGCAAATCATATAGCCTTGTTGTTTAATAAACATTTTCCATCTTATGTTATGCCCTGTCTTGCTAATATGCTTATATGTTTTCAAATGTCAACATGTTAACAAACTTAAGAATCATAATATGTTACTCTAGTAGCATATTTGTATGCCTAACATAAATGCATAACTTGCATACATTTGACGATTAGGCTTCATACAATCATATTAATTGGGATTCATGTGTGGCGATCAATATGAGTTGACAGGGGGATGATTACATGAGCAACCATTCTCAATGTGACATATTTCGTTTGAGTATTGTGACAGGTAGCCTATATTCCCTTTTTTAATTTAAATTCCTACCTTGGTAACAAAGTAGGTAAGTAGATTTCTCTGGCTTGCCCGCACGTTTATATAGGCTATGAAACAACACGGTGACAACGCACTGGCGAAGTAGTTAAGATGCGCTTTTTGTAGGCTACAATAATCTACCGGACATTGTAGTTTTTACACGAACGACCCACGAAAACCACCGTCGCATGATCACGTAGCGGTGAGTGCAGTCGGATTCCTTTAGCAACATCATTGTCTTTTCCTAAGTCCTTATGAATTCTCCTTCATATCTTTCCTTGACCCCATGACGTTTTCCCTCGGGGTTAAGGAAAAGTACATAGTGAAAGTCATTAGGACGTACTTTATTGAGGAATTCGACCGTAGCCTCGGATTCCTTGTGTCCAGGTCCTTAGTTATCCAATTCAGTAGGTGGCAGTGTCACGAAAAACTGCGGTGCTAGAAATGCGGTCCAGAAACGGCAGCTTCCGGTACTGCAGCTAGATGCTACTCCAAATATTTAAAGTTAGCAGTGTTCTTAACCAGGCTGCAAACTTTGCCACTAGGGCTAATATTATGCCCTCTGTAAGTAGTGGGTCAAAGAGGCGTTATGCATGAATAAACAGATGTCATTAAATGTGTTCTATTTTAGGTTTTTTCAAGTGTCATTCTTTTTCGTATTTTTATATTGCCTGTTCACTCCGTGTGCACGTGCGCATAAGGAATGGAGCAAACAGATCAGCTCCTCCCTTCCATATCAGAGAGAGCAAAATTGTGTTTTTGATGCTCGGGCAATTTGTAATTTTTTTGTATTGCTCCGTTTATACATTTTCTGCCATAATATAGCCCACAGTACATAGCCTCTTGGAATAGATATTATATTAATCTCTCATTACTTTTTAAAATTCATAAGCACCCCCCTGAACGACGAGTGGTTTGTACCCTTTCGCAAGCACTCCCCAGCTTGACTTCACGTTAGCTGCCTGCTAGCTCGACCTTAGCTACTTCTGTTGAAGACAACGTAGGAGTGGTTTGTTTATTAGTTAGGTTATCAGGTGGTTATTAGTCAAATAGAAAATAGGTGTACAAATAGGTACAAGAAGGTAGAAACTACTATCTAGAATTAGCCGAATTATCCTCCAGACAATTCAGACAATTTAGATCCTCTTGATTGCGAATTGTCTCAATACGACACAAACATTCGCGGAGAGAACACACAGACCCCCTGTAATGGATAATTTCAATCTATGACACAAAATAACCAATTAATAAGTCGGAGAAACCGTGAAATGATCAATTACAATTTTATTGATGACTACAGAGTCTGATGCAGAGTCTCTACAAAGATAAATTACTACAGTCAGATCAGTCTAACGACATAGCGAGTTCTGATTAGTTGACAAGGTTGAAAGGAGTATATTGGTTTAAGATAAACAATCATTCCATTGGTCAAGGTGGAGGAGAGTGGACGTAATCAGCATTAATACAGGACACGTAAATAGGACACGTCATTTTATGTTATGTCTAAGACACAAAACTTTAGCCTTCAGTGTCTCCAAAAGGCACATACTGTCTCTTTCATGACCTGGTCTTCACTATGAGTGCTCCCCCACTTTCAAACATAAGCAGGCACCCATGCGTGCACTACCCAGGTACAACCAGGGTATAATTGCATTTTAGCCATTTAGAACACCTTTGCAAATTACTCATAATGAAGCAATTGCCCTGTTTGTATTTTTTTTTTCCTTTTCCCTCTGTTATGACCCATCTATTATACTTTTTGTTTTTCCAGAGCACTTGGCTCATCTGTTTGAGGGGGCAGGCTTCCAGAGTATAACAAATGACTACATCCATCGCGATACAGTGAACAAGAAGGAAGGGCTGTGTGTGCCCAGGGTGTTCCTTCAGAGCAAGTTCACCAAGCCTCGTCTACCACAAAGCTGCTGATGTCCTTCTAAACCCCAAACCTGAAGAAATAGATGTCCCAGACATCAATCATACTTTGTTAGCAAGATTAATAAACTGTTTTGGTGACAGCTTGGGGTTCTCATTTTTCTCATGATGCTTTAGGCACACAACCTTTTTACGGTCTTTTTACGGAAGAGAAATCAGTTTAAAAGGTCAGATCTAAATTTGTGGGAATTTACTCTTTTTCATCAGGCAATAATAGCCCTCTTAAAAAAAAAAAAGATAATAATAATTGGGACAACAAGGTAGTGTGATTCCTATCAAGGCCCAAGCATGGTGGGGACAAGGTAATTACAGCAATTCTATACATTGGCTTAAATCACCTGGAAAATTGCCTGCCCAGACAGTTGAAGAGTCTTGCTGCAAAATGGGAGCCAGCTGGTTATTACATGATCCTCCACAGAGAAGAATATGGCAGCATTCTTGTGACTCTATTAGACTTCCCAATGATCCTGGCAAATGTACTTTCAAGTGGATTTGAAATTTGGATATGTTTAAAATCTTAAATCATAGTAATCAATATATACTGTATGTTATTGTTCCTTTCATATAAATATCCCTTTCATTTCTTGTGTGCAGGTCTATGAAATATACAATATTACAGGTTATGTATTTTCCAATCCAGAACAATGTTAGACATAACACTTGGAAAAATGTTTTTGAACATAGATTGTTTTTATATATACCTTACACAATCTGACACAATTGAAGTCTTCATGGAATTAATTTATGATTGAAAAGTGGCAGCTTGTGTTGAAGTGGCATACAATACAATACAAATGTTGCATTGAAGTGTTTTATTGATGTAAGCAAAAAACCAAATGATCAGTAATTTGCTTCCTCACAGGAGTGTTTACTTAAGAAACACATTATACTCAAAATAAATGAATTAATGTAATTTTAGGCTGACTACATTGAAAACTCAGCATGTAATGCCCTAAAGTGCACTGCCTCAAAACGGCATAAAATATTTTCTGTTGTCATGTCAGTTGAGGAAAACATGAACATGCTAACTGTTTAGATTCAGTTACATTCAGTGGAATAAACAGAGCTATAATGGTAAAAACACATTTTATTTGGTGTGACAGCCAGGCAATATAACAAGCGAGGTAGATAACCACATCTTAACAATTTATATAAACAAGATAAACAGGTTGATAATAAAAACATTGCAGGTCTAAAGACATTTCCAAAATGTTTGCTTTGAGTAGGGGAGACCAGGGGTAATTGTAACAAGGGGTGATTGTAACATCTCAAATTGCACCAGTCAGAAATGTGACAAAACCATGCACATGCACTGTGGTAATCCCCTACTTAACGAAGGACAAACTTCATAACTCACATAACTCACATAACCTCAAGGACTCATACTTCAGACAAAGATGATATTTGAGGTGTGAATGTTTTTTTTTCATCTACTGTATTTTCCTCATACCGTCTTAACTTTTAATGTAAATGAATTTAGATATCCACGAAATTCCTGACTCCCATGATACCTTGCGCGAATTATGCACAACTTCCGTACCTAAATTATCAACTAACTGTGTTAGCTAGCTAGTTGCTAAGATGTGTAATTCCGTTTCAGATCATACTAAAACGACAATAAAACGTACTGACATCGTTGTTCCTCACCCCTCTACCATGGGGGGGGGGGGGGGGATTGAGGGGTATTTGAAAAAGTGACCTAAAGTAACGTATGGGTGCATTTTAAGCTTTTGCTCATGCCGGCAGCACGCCACCGAACTTAGGCAAATACCAGCGGCATGCCACCAGCCTTTTGCTCATGCCGGCATCAAGCCACCGACCTTTTGCTCATGCCGCAGCACGCCACCGACCTTTGGCAAATACCGGCGGCATGCCACCGGCCTTTTGCTCATGCCTCAGCACGGCACCAGCCTTTTGCTCATGCCGGTGGCATGCCACCGTCTTTTGGCTCATGAAATTATATATATATATATTAAAGCTGCAAGCAGCATTTCACGGGTCCTGACTATTTTGGCATTTTTACATGAAGAAAGTTATATATTTGGCATTTATAGCCCCCCCCCTAAAGGCAGATGTGAAATAGGCTTTACATATATGATCAATGCAGCCTCTAGGGCAGACCTGGGCAAAAGGCGGCCGTGGGCCATATGCGGCCCGCAACCTGATTCAAAACGGCCCACGGAATCATGCTCAGATCACATTAAAATTTGCGATAGTTAAGTTTTGAAAAACTTAGTCCTATTTGTAATTCAAATTAAAATTCCAATACTAGCCTCTGTCTTTGTTAAAAGATATAACTCCCACCGATTGTGGAACATTTGTTTTGAAGGCAGGCTTGGTTTGGAAGGACAGGGCTAACCCCAAATAGGACAATGTACAGAGCGCCAAGAGTGCATATGAGACTAATTTAAATTGACAGTAAAATTGACCAATCATATCTTAACTCTAAATGGGTTATGGGTGGCCATTGTTTATTGTTATTAATATTGCTAACTTTGTGGCATGTTACGCTGTTATGTGGGCACGAAACTAAAGATGAAAACAAAGCTAACGGAATAAAAAAACTGCCGATAAACTAGCTAGCTAAGCTATCTAACTTGTTACTAACAATGTTAGTTTATCATGCAAGTGAGAACCGTGGCTAAATGAGGACACCGTCATTATCCATGCCATTCTCCAGATTGAATTAAACGAAAAGTTGGATGGACTTTGTTTTCAAGTGCGATCATCAGAGGGTAAGTTATTTAAAATATTCCCATGCCAACTGTTTCTGATCTGGCAATTTTTTTAACGTAAGGTTTAAAGGTGCATATAGCCTAGCTGGGCTCGCTATATAATACGGCTTCGCGGTCATGATGGAGGTTTGCATGACATTTTGTTGTTTGTTTTGGTGATAACTCCCCCTCTCTCCGTGCTGCTCGCTCGTTGCATTGGCATTGTTGGTGGTAACTATTGCAGTAATATGAAATGCCACAGTAAGCTAGACTGACCATTATTTTTTTTTCCCCCGACGAGGGACGGAGGGTAAGCGGGCCAATGTCTATGAGGCACGGTTCGCTAAACTAAAGAAAATACTGTTTAATTAAGATGTTTAATCCATACATTCGTTTTTGGGGTTTTTTAAGCAGGGAATCAGTAAAAACCTAACCCTATACTTTACCCCGATATTTTAGTACATCCCCAAACACAAGTCTTGGGCGTCTTCTCCCACTCAAATCTCGGTTACTTCCGCCACCCAGAAGTGTTGCTGGCGTCTGTTTACAAAACATACTGATCTCCTACTATATTAATCCCGCAAGGCAACGTCAGAAACCATACCTGACTTCAACTGCTCTAGTTAATGACCATACACATCACTCCTCACTCCCCATATACATGACCCTGGCCCGCGATGGCAAAAATATTTTGTAATGTGGCCCTCAATGAAAAATAATTGCCCAGGCCTGCTCTAGGGGCATTGTATTAAGTTTCATGAGGATCAGACTTAGTTTGACAAATTTATGTCATGCAATTTGGTCATTCACATCAAGTGATATAAATGTGTGGCATTTATAGCGCCCCCCTAAAGGCAGAGGTCAAAATGGATTTGCATGATCAATGCAGCCTCTAGAGGCACTGTTTCAAGTTGCATGAGGTTCAGACTTAGTTTGACTAAGTTATTAACATTTATATGATAAGCCACGCCCATAAGGCCAACCATTGGTCCAATCACAATCTGCTTTTAAATGTTGATTTAGATTCTGCTCTACAGCATATTTATAAAATTTCATGCAATTTAGTGAGTCACGTCAAGAGATGTAAAAATGTGGCATTTATAGCACCCCCTAAAGGCAAATGTGAGAATGGCTTCGCATAGATGATCAATGAAGCCTCTAGAGGTAGTGTATCAAGTTTCATGAGGATTAGACTGAGTGTGACGGAGTTATAATCATTTATGTGGAAAGCCACGCCCTCTACGAATTTCACTGGCCTATAGAAGTCACATGCTTTGACTGGTAAATCTGGATTATACAACATTTGCATATTGTTACATTGATGCTACATACCATGTTTGGTGCAGATTGGACAAACAGATCAAAAGTTCTATTCATTTAAGTGTTTTTCACAAAATTCAAAATGGCGGAAAATCTATCCAGACGGACCTTGGGGGTCTTTGAGGCTTTTTTGTTCCTCATGGGCAAGTGGACCTTGGAACCAAATTTGGTGACTCTATGTAAAATGGTGTATGATATATGGCCTTTTATACTGTAAACATTTGTGTCACATGTTATAGCGCCACCATCAGGCCAGTTTGGGTCATCTTTGGTTTAGGAGTAGCGGTTACCGGTACTGACCCGTGTGCAAAGTTTCAAGTTTGTGACGTATTGCAGCTCACGGGAATTTGCGCCAACGGAGGAGTCACATAATAATTAAAGCTGCAAGCAGCATTTCACGGGTCCTAGCCGTATGGCAAGGCATACAAGCGAAATAACGTTTTTTGTTGTATGTTTAACAAATGTTTTTTCATTTTCCAAATCTAACATCAGCTTAACATATTTCAGAGCCAGCAAAAGGTGCACACAATGCAAATTGCTGACTATTATGGCATTTTTACACCAAGAGATGTACCTTATATGTGGTATTTATAGATCTGTAAACTACAAATTTGTAAATACCCTCAGATATTTTTGGTTCAAGTCTAAGCATGTTGCTGCAAGATCTGGAAATACAGACAAGTCATGAGTTACAAGTCATGCTGGCCTCTCAATCGGATGTGTTTTGTACCTGACTTTTGCTAAACTTCTCCCGTGGCAGAGATTTGTGTCGCGATTCGCAAATGTGTGGCAAGTAGGGTTAAGTCTCCCACATAGTACTATTCAGACATCAACCAAAATTCATACTTTAACCAAAATAATGAAAAGGTTATTACAAGTTAACATAATGGCGCACTGCTAAGACTGCAGCTTCTATTGACGAGAAAGTGGTTGTTGGGCCGGAGAGCGTTTTTGCGCACTGCGCAAAGTTTACGTCACCTAAATTTAAAAAAAGCCTGTTAACCAGTCGCCGACTCTAGTTAAAATCATAAGTTAGCCAACTAAAGTTTGCCGTGACTACCAGCTGTAAGATAAGAATATATTTTAGATAGACATTGTTGAAATTGTTCAGGCCTACGTTATGTAATCTAAGATTAGCCTACAGCACATCAGCGAGCACAGCTGTGTATTGTAAACGTTACCAGCAGGGGCGTCAACATGATTCCACCACATTGTTTACATAAATAAATACTTAAATGAATAAGTTGATAATCATGTAGCTAGCTTTTTTCATGTTGAATTGTCCTTGCGGTTCCCTAGCTCAGCTTCTTATCAATGTTTTAGGCTGACATGCTAATATAACGCCACCCCCTCCCCCAAAAAAAAATATTGGCTCTGCACATGCATACAGTGGCCTATATATTAAAATGCCTACAAAAAAAGGCGATAGAGATAAAGAGCTGAAGGCGAAAAAAAAAGTAAATTAGGTATTTTTGGACTGATAAAACATGTGTTTAACTGCCCACCTGTGTGTGCTACTAAATATTTCTCTGTGCTACTAAAATCTTTAGCTTGCTAGCACTGGTGCTACCACCTAAAACATTAAGCGTACAGCCCTGCCCTAAATGTGCATTTTTAAATGACAAGGTGTGTAGTTTAACCACAATCCCTAAACAGGTTTTGGTCGATGTGACATTTGCCGTCAACAAATTTCACCCATTTTGTAAAAAATTATAAAATTAAATCTCTGGCATTCAACATTGATAAAAGTTAAGGAGCCAAAATACTGTGTTGGAGATCTCAATCATCAAACACAGGTTATATTGACCTAAATTAGATATTTCAATATTATCATTAAACTTGGAAGGGCAAGTTTGAAAACAATAGTAATATTAACAATTTCTCAGTATATTAGTTTCATTTTCTTTTATTAGCAATAATAAAGAGGTTATTTCTTTTTTTAATTGCAAGATATGTAGTTTTACCATGGCCCCTTAACAGAGGCCATTTTTTTATCAATGTGAAACCGAACTGCCACAGTTTTGTATTAACAGTCTACAGCATTTAAAATACAGTGAAACATTGTCTATATCATGTTTTACTTCAGGATCAAATTTTAAGCTAACTGTTTTGTATGTAGGGAGCTATTAAAAGGATTTACTTGAAAAAGTGCCAAATGAGGTGGTTTATCAAACTGACTTCACCTCGGTTTACAACCAAAACTATATTTACGTCCATAAAGGTTATGTGAAGATAGGTTTTAGTATCCAAATTTAAGTATAACTTGTTTGCTTTTCTTTCCCTGTCCAGAAAAGTCACGCATTTCATTACGTATCGTTGCAGTTAGCTAATGTTAGCTAACATCTTCATTATTTTTAATACAAGCGCACAAGCTATATCACGTTACTTTTGAAACATAGAGAAGATAGTTTAAAGAGAGTTCATTTCCACTCGCCACGGAACTAGGTTGTTGTGTTTACTAGAAGAATTAAAGTAATTTGTACCTTGTTATTTACAGCACCAGAGGAGTGAAATGGTAGGACACTTTAGTTCTATGCTTGTTCTAAATATTGAGGATGCACGCGCATCGACTGATATTTTAGCTTACTAGTAAATCAGTTAGTCAAGCAGTGATAGGCACTGTTAATTGTGTAACATTCAATTTAAATGTATAAATAGCATAATCTTTAATGTTACTGTCCTGACATTGGATACAACGAAGTCATGGAGCTAGCTAGCCAGCTAATGCCAACGTCCAATAGACAGCTGGTAAGATAGCTAATGGCATTATTAATAGTAATGCTACGTAACGCAAACGCTAATGCTATCGTTAAAGCTAACGCGACGGGCAAATAAGCATAAATACGTCAATTTCTCAGACACCGCAGACACAACCTTATGTAAGGAGCAAGCACATCAATACCAGAATTATCATCATCATCATCATCATCTTCATCCGCTTTGTCCGGGGTCGGGTCGCGGAGGTAGCAGTTCCAGCAGGGCATCCCAAACTTCCCTTTCCCGGGCCACATTAACCAGCTCTGACTGGGGGATTCCAAGGCGTTCCCAGGCCAGTGTGGAGATATAATCCCTCCACCTGGTCCTAGGCCTGCCCCGCGGCCTCCGCCCAGCTGGACTTGCTTGGAACACCTCCCTAGGCGGCCAGGTGGCATCCTTACTAGATGCCCGAACCACCTCAACTGGCTCCTTTCTACGCAAAGAAGCAGCGGCTCTACTCCGAGTCCCTCACGAATGGCTGAACTTCTCACCCTATCCCTAAGGGAGATGCCAGCCACCCTTCGGAGGAAACTCATTTCCGCCGCTTGTATCCGCGATCTCGTTCTTTCGGTCATGACCCACCCTTCATGACCATAGGTGAGACTAGGAACGAAGATAGACCGGTAGATTGAGGGCTTTGCCTTCTGGCTCAGCTCTCTCTTCGTCACAACGGTGCGATAAAGCGACTGCAACACCGCACCCGCTGCTCCAATTCTCCAGCCCATCTCTCGTTCCATTTTCCCCTCACTCGAGAACAAGACCCCGAGATACTTGAACTCCTTCACTTGGGGTAAAGACTCATTCCCTACTTGGAGTAGACAATCCATCGGTTTCCTGCTGAGAACCATGGCCTCAGATTATACTACGTGCAATTTATATAAATAGTTTAATCATTGTTACAGTCATATTAGGACATTACAAAAACACGGAGCTAGCAAGCTAGCTAATGCTAATGCTAATGTCTGGTTAGCACATACAGTACGTACATTTCTCTGCCAATGCAAATATATTAACAATCTAATAACTAGACTTATCGTTGTTATGAAACCGTTTTATAGTCAATGTCCAATATTAATAGCAGGATAAAACTAACACTGTAACCTATAAAAAAATTACAACATATTGAAAATATTTGTATCACATAGGTCCGCCCACTAGACTTGCCCACATTTTAAAGCTATGAACCGTTTTTTCTTGCATGTATCCGGTAATATATGTGAAATTGAAATTATGAATCAAGTTGAAAGGTCTTTATACACCATTTACATATCATTGTGCATTGATGTTACATTTAAAATTTGGTGCAGATTGGCCATACAGATAAAAAGATCTATAGGTTTATGTACTTTTCAAAAACATTCTAAATGGCAGACTTCAGTGGTCCAAGAGGCTTTTTTGTTCATCACAGAGAGATGGACCTAGGAACTAAGTTTGGTGACTAGGTAAAATTGTATTGGAGATAAAATTGTATTGGAGACTTTTCATAGTCTGCCAATTGGATAACCTATTAAAGCGCCACTATGAGGTCAACTGGGGTCATATTTGGTTTGGGAGTAGCCGGTACTGGTACCAAACAGTACGCAAAGTTTCAAGTGTCTAACAATGCCAATTGCTGACTGTTTCGGCATTTCCCCATCCCTAAAGATCAATATGTGGCCTCTATAGCGCCCCCCAAAGGCACAATCTTCTTTTAACGGTTGACTTAGATCAGGGGTGGGCAATTAATTTTTACAAGGGGCCACATGAGCAACCCGAGCTGTGTTGGAGGGCCGAATCAACAAGTTGAACTCAATTCTGCTCAATATTAAGTTTCATATCCCGTTCCCATTGTAAAATGCAGTACATTATATATTTTATATTAGCTGCTACTGGTAATCAAAATAATAAGGATATTCTCTTACAATAAATATATGAAATTGTGGAGTGGGTCAAATAGAAAAGATTTATTTTTAACATGTTAATCTTCACAAACCAATACTGAAACATAAAACATAACATAACAACACAACAAAACATTTAACATACTGCTTCACAGTATGTTAAAGACAAGCAATTAATAACAAATTAATTTAACTTAACTTAACTTTATACAAAAAGTAAAGAGTGCTTTTGATGGTTTTATTTTAAATCTTAATCTTCAAACCAATATTGAAATATAACATAACACATAACATAACAACATAACAAAACATTTATCATATTGCTTAACAGTATGTTAAAGACAAGCAATTAATAACTTAACTTTATGCAAAAAGCAATGAGCTTTTGATGTTTTTCAGTTCATTTTACTTGTTCAGTGAGAGAAATCCAGTCTGGCTTGGGCTTGAACAAGTGCATTGAAATCTGGCTGAATGTCTGAGGTGCACGCGAAGGACAGCTGAGAGGTGATCATCAGTGATAGAAGATCTGTATCTGGATTTGTTGAACTTCATCACTGAGAATGTCTGTTCACATACGTAGGTAGATCCAAAGAGGACTAGAATCTTCTGAGCATGCCTCCTCAGGTGTGGAAAGTTCTCCTCTTTGAGAGAAGAGTAAAACTCAGTCAGTGAGACTGCCTTAAAGTGCTCTGCCAGAAGTGTGTCAGACTGCAGGTCAATGAGTTCCATCTGAACATCACTGGGTGCATTATCCACACTGCAGGTGAAGGGAGAGGAAACCATTTGCCTTTCACTCTCAACTGTTTTAAAGTCTTGAAATCACCTTGAAAACTCACCATGCAGTGCTTCTAACGTTGATGAGTACCTGTGGAGGTGATCAGCCGATGGCACGACCTCCTTCAGTGTTGGCAAGTGGGTGAGAATGTTGTCCTTCATTTGGCTTGAGAGAAGCTGCAACTTTCTCATAAAAGCCTTCACTGCGCTGTACATTTCATGCACAAAAAGGCCCCTGCATTACAGTTTGACATTTAGTTCATTCATTAGTGTAGCCACATCTACAGCAAAAACCAAGGTCTGCCAGCCAGTCTGTGTCTGAAAGCTGTGGGACGTCATTTCCTTTCTTCACACAGAACTCCTGAATCTCCTCTCTCAGGTCCCAGACATTTTTCAGCACTTTGCCCAGGCTGAGCCACCTGACAGCTGTGTGGTAGCTTATGTCACGATGTTCAGTCTCATTTTCCTCCAAAAGTGCAACAAACTGTCTGTGATTCAATGCTCTTGCCCTGATGAAGTTAACTATTTTAGTTACAACATCAACAACATGGTTAATTTTTAACACCGACTTACACAACACCTCCTGATGTATAATACAATGCAAAAATGTCAATTTCTGCTCAGGGTTCATTTCTGTCACTTTATCTTGCATTCTCTTCAAAAGTCCAACATTTCTCCCCGTCAGATTTGGACAACCATCCGTTGTCACACCAGCCAGCTTTTCCCATTTGAGTCCCAACTTGTCCAAACATGCATTTACCTCCGTGAACAAATCAATCCCAGTTGTTGTCCCTTTCATTGACTGCATGGCTGCCAGCTCCTCCGTGATTTTGAAGTCTGCAGTTATCCCACGTAAGAAGATGAGGAGCTGGGCAGTGTCATGTACATTGCAGCTCTCATCCAAAGCCAGGGAAAAATAGTCGAGTTGACCGCTCTGTTCTTCAGCTGAAGCTCCAGATTTCCCGCGATGTCCTCAACCCTCCTCGTTACAGTGCGTCGGGAGAGGGGAACGCCCCCAAATGCGCCCTTTTTCTCCGGGCATATTAGTGCTGCAGAGTCAACCAAACACTCCTTAATAAACTCTCCGTCAGAAAACGGTTTACTTTTTCTGGCGATTTTGTGGGATATGACATAACTTGCCTTGACAGCCGCATCTCTGGGTGTGCAAAGTTTTGTAAAACATCCTTGTTGGTTTAGCAGTTTAGCTAGCAAAGCATTCGACTCCCTTGCGTGCTCTTCATCAGACAAGTTCTTGTATTTCTCCTCGTGTTTGTTCACGTAGTGGCGATTTAAATTGTATTCCTTAAACACAGTGACCTTTGTACCACAAACTAAGCACACCGCTTTACCTTTGACTTCTGTAAATGAATATTTAGCAGTCCATGTCTTGTTGAAAACGCGGCATTTGGCATCAACTTTTCTTTTTTTAGCGTGAGCTGACATTTTGAGGGCTAGCTGGCCAGCGTCACTTGTGTCTGTCACGCACGCAAGTCATGGATGTATAATACGCACGTGCGTCACGTAAATTTAAAAAAACGGCACGGTTTTCAAAATAAAAGCAACACGCATGAACGCATAAATTATATGATATTTTTTCATTCATGTTCTGATTGACCTCACCCTCACGCGGACAAGGACGCCCAAAGGGCCGGGTGTGGCCCGCGGGCCGTAAGATGCCCAGGTCTGACTTAGATTCTGCCCTAGAGCATATGTCTAAAATTTCATGCAATTTGGTCATTCACATCGAGAGATATGTGGCATTTATAGCGCCCCCTTAACAGATGTGTAAATGGCTTCGCATACATGATCAATGACGCCTCTATAGGCCGTGTTTTAAGTTTCATGAGGATTGGGCAGTGTCACGGAGTTATAATCATGTATGTGAAAAGCCACACCCCCTTCGAATTTCATTGGCTTACAGCGGTCACGTGTTTTGGCCGGTAGGTCTGGTTTATACAACATTTGAATATCATGGTCCATTCATGCTACATGCTTCAAACGGAAAATCTATCCTGACAGACTTTAGGGGTCCAAGAGGCTTTTTTGTTCCCCGTGTGGAGATGGACCCATGACCCAAATTTGGTGAGTCTAAGTCATATGGTGAATTTTGTGTCACTTGTTATAGCGCCACCATCAGGCCAGTTTGGGTCATCTTTGGTTTGGAAGTAGCGGTTACCGCTACTGACCCGTGTGCCAAGTTGCAAGTTTGTAGCATATAGCATCTCACAGGAATTTGCGCCAACGGAGGAGACAAATAATAATAATAGGGAAGAATAAACCGGTATAATAACTATAAGGGTCTACGCCCTTAGGGCTAGGACCCTTAATAATAGGGAAGAATAAACCAGTACAATAACTATAAGGGTCTACGCCCTTCGGGCTAGGACCCTTAATAATCTGTGGCAGTAGTCTGTGGCACATCAACAACGTAAAAGGCAGGATTACTTATTTTCTATGGGTTTGTTTTTCCACACAAATCTGGTATGCTCTACAAAGAAATCACACTTAGTAATGAGTTTACATGCCCTCAATGCTTTATTTGTATGGTTAGTGACACAGCAACGATGCCATTGTACAGTATCTCTGATCCTCCTTTTATATTTGTTGCTTCCAATTGTTTCCAATTCTCTGAATTTGCATACAAAATTATGGTGTCTGTACTGTACTGTACTGGTGTTATTGGCAGCATTGGCATTACAGAAGCAATGAAGATCCACACAAAACATGGATGACAGTAATCACAAGAGCTGAATAGTTGAGTGAGTGATATGAACTGACCAAACTGGAGTGTTTTTCCACTCTGCCATTTTTACTTGATCATCTCTCTTCCGCCAGCTGGTGACTATAGCAATACTTGCAGTGAGTGATTTATACAAAGTTTCTGGTGGAGTCATTACAGATAACAAAGTGATATAACAAAGAACAAGCATCAACACAACTCCATAACAGATAAAGGACAAGCTTTATGTTTATTAAGTGCACCACATTCAAAGTTAATTTCTTTACATTTTGGTTTGTTAAATTTCCTGTTTCTCTGCTGGACAAATCTACACTCATTAGGTCAAGATTTCTTCTGGCATACATTTCTTCCAGCAGGGCTGTAGTTTTATGCCTTTTAATAATAATTGTGCCCGATTATTTATGTTTTAACATCACAAAATTTTGTCTTCAATCTTGCAGAAAATGTTACTTAGACACTATCTGTTTTACTGCATTTCTGTTTTGTACGTGGTCCAACACACACACTGGACTTATGCTAATGTCCGATCGTACACACAGTAGCTAGATAGGGAGCAATCAAATTGATAGTTCATTAATGCATTAAAACAGCATGAACAAACTTGTATCAGAAGTGTCAAACAAGCAATGGCATGTACACTGAACATAATAACAATTTTGTCTTTAGTGTGTTCACACATATCCAGCATGTACTCAAATGATGCTCCAGAATCAATGTGGAGTAAGTTTTTATGCTGTGTAAACGGGGTCAGAGGAATATCTTACCCGAAGAAGCTATCTCATGTATGGGAGCTTGAGTCAAATAGCAGAAAATGGAAAATATAAATACATATAAAAAGGACTGGGGGTTAGAGAGAGAGCTAAGTGCAGAGGCGGTTGGATAGGTTTATGTATACATGAGATAGGTCTAATGTATCGAGTAAATAAACTAAATATTCAGCTAACATGTCGGAATGCAGATTTCGCTCCCAAAACTGACTAAGAATTTACAAATTGTTAACATATTCAGTTAACAATATCGATGACTTCAGCTAAATAAACTTTCATGCCCACAAATTATTAAAGTTGGTAACTTAGTTAACTCGGCTAATACTGCGTTGGAGATAATGCATGGTGCAACTAAAAACGTTGAAATCACGAGATATATCGCAATAAATCGATATCAACCCTAAAGCGAGTTTCTTTAAATAACCCGTAATAACATTACGGGACTGCTGAACGACAATCATTTTAATAAATACATTTTTGGGAATTAGCATACCTCTAACCTGTGTAGCGTGTGTAGCTTATTTTTATTCGTCTTCTTTTTGGTTCTTTATTGGCATTTGGCAAACCAGTTTAAGGTGAATTACCGCCACCAACTGGACGATAAGTATATACAGAGGACTGTGGCTGCCTGAGGGGACTGTGGCTGTCTGAGGGGACTCAGGCTGTCTGGGCTCCAAGTCTGCAGCCTCCCCCTTCTCGGTTTCTCTGGCAATTGCCAAAAGCCAGTGGCTTGTCACCAGCAGGGGGCCGAATTGAGGCTGGTTTATCTGGTTTAGCTACTGGCTTGAGCCAGTGCCACAAAAAGAGCCAGGCGTCTCTCCAGTTTTGTCTGTCGCATTGTGAGTCACTTAGACCGAAATTTAAACAGTCACATCAACCCATTAATAAAATCTCTGTGTGTTATACAATTTATCTGAAAGTATTGTTGCTGACTTACAAGTCCATCCATCCATTAACTTTACCGCTTAGTATTCATGACTCAAATTAAGTTTAATTAATTGTATTTTTGTAATTACTTGCTATAAGTTATTCTGCTCAATTTATTGCACATATACAGAAACTAAATGTGCAACACTGTGGGTTAACAAATGAGACCAGTATTATAGAAGCTTCTCAGTTGAACAGTCATCTTAACCCGCCAGCCCCCTAATTCTTATTGGCCTATTGATGTTAATTGTTTAAAATGTTTAACATCAGCACTACAATGTAGCAAATAAGCTTGTTTTAAGATTAGAATGGATGCCCCACATTACCTGAAAAAACCGCCTGAGTAAAAGAGAGGTCATGATATATTTGAGTATGTGTGGCTTCCAAACAATAATTAGTTGCAATTTAATTTCAGCATAAAACTATTAATAAGGCATGAACTTGATAATAGAAACATGATTGTAGCGACTCATGAGTAAATGTTATGGTCTCCTGGATCATCTACCACACAGAAACAGAATATCAGTGTGAATTCAGGTTCAAGAGGTAATTATTCCTCATTCGTCATTATTCCCGATTCCTCATAAGAAACCAACCCTTATACATTTTTTATTATTCAGTGATTCTTTCATCAAGGTTTGCTCATTTGTAATTCTATGTATCTCAGCACCTTTACCTTTATCTCAGCGAGCAAAGGGAGCAAGTGTAAAAAGATTCTGCAGATGTGTTTGGATGGATTAATTAGCGTTAGGCCTATATCAAAGGGGGTAATCAACACAATAACCCATGCGCAATATGAGAGTTAATTGGAGTATATTTGGGCTCAACATCAAATCAGCAAAAAACTAAATAAATTGAACTGACATTGTCAACACAGGTCCGATTTGAGAGACGCCTGGCTCTTTTTGTGGCACTGGCTCAAGCCAGTAGCAAAGCCACTGGCTTTTGGCTCGAACCAGACAGACCAGCCTCAATACTGCCCCTGGTTGTGGCAAGCCACTGGCTTTTGGCTCTGGCCAGACAAACCACCCAGGTAAAAAAAAGTTATACTTTAAATGTACTTTTTAAAAGTACACTTTGTGCTTTTTCGTTGCCTTCAAGTATACGGAAGTGTACTCAAGTAGTCCTTAAGTACTACTTGAGCACTACTTGAGTATAGTTTAAGTGTAAATAGTATGCTAAATTGGCACAACCTTTTACAAACTTGGAGTGTACTGAAGTACACCAGCAAAAATCATGATTCCTGGGCATTCAAAACACACTTGCAGTACAATTGTATTGTATCATCAGTGTGTTGGAAGTATACTTAAAAACACATTACAGTTCAATTCATTCATCATTCTAGCATGATTCCCTAATATTTCAAATAAACTTCAAATGCACTTTCTGACTATTTAGTATTTTTAAAGTGTGCTTTTAAGTTCATAAAAAATGTACTTATAGTGTAGTTATCCATCCATCCACTAGCTTTACCGCTTATCCTGTACAGGGTCACGGGGGGGCTGGAGCCTATCCCAGCGGACACAGGGCGAGAGGCGGGGTACACCCTGGACAGGTCGCCAGTCTATCACAGGGCCGACATATAGGGACAGACAACTCACACTCACATTCACACCTACGGGCAATTTAGAGTCACCAATTAACTTGCATGTTTTTGGACTGTGGGAGGAAACCGGAGTACCCGGAGGAAACTAGTGTAGTTATTCCATATTTTAAACCTTATAATGGCATGCACTTGAAGTATGATGATATTATACTAAAATGACGAGTAGATGTGTATTTGAAGTGTATTGTAATTACAATACTGTAATACTGTAAGTACTATAATAGGTGCTACAGAAGTATACTTACAATACGTCACTATTCTCTCACACATTCTCTCACAAAAACAAAATTCTCTGGTCTGATGAAACCAAGATTGAATTCTTTGGCCTGAATACCAAGCGTCAGAGTGCTGCAGAGATGGTTGTCCTTTGACTAGGCCACTCCAAAACCTTTATTTTGGGTTTTTTGAGCCATTCAGAGGTGGACTTGCTGGTGTGCTTCGGATCATTGTCCTGCTGCATAACCCAAGTGCGCTTGAGCTTAAGGTCACGAACTGATGGCCGGACATTCTCCTTCAGGATTTTCTGGTTGAGAGCAGAATTCATGGTTCCATCAATTTCGGTAAGTCGCCCAGGTTCTGAAGCAGCCCCAGACCATCACATTACCACCACCATGTTTGACTGTCGGTATGATGTTCTTTTCCTGAAATGCTGTGTTAGTTTTACGCCAGATGTAATGGGACACACACCTTCCAAAAAGTTCCACTTTTGTCTCGTCAGTCCACAGAATATTTTCCCAAGTCTTGGGGATCATCAAGATGTTTTTTGGCAAATGCGACATGGGCCTTTGAGATCTTTTTGGTCAGCAGTGGTTTTCGCCTTGGAACTCTCCCATGGATAACATGTTTGCCCAGTCTCTTTCTTATTGTTGAGTCATGAACACTAACCTTAACTGAGGCAAGTGAGGCCTGCGGTGCTTTAGATGTTGTTCTGGGTTCTTTTGTGACCTCCTGGATGAGTCGTTGATGCGCTCTTGGAGTAATTTTGGTAGGCCGGCCACTCCTGGGAAGGTTCACCACTGTTCCATGTTTTCATTTGTGGATAATGGCTCTCACTGTGGTTCGCTGGAGTCCCAAAGCCTTAGACATGGCTTTGTAACCCTTTCCAGACTGATAGATGTCAATGACTTTGTTTCTCATTTGTTCTTGAATTTCTTCCGATTAATGTGTTGCTTTTTGAGATCTTTTAGCCTACTTCATGTTGTCAGACAGGTTCTTTTAAGTGATTTCTTGATTTTACAGTTCTGGCAGTAATCAGGCCTGGGTGTGGCTAGTGAAATTGAACTCAGCTTTCCCAAAATTTTTGTTAATATCAGTTAATTCATGATTTAACAAGGGGGGGCAAATACTTTTTCACATAGGGCCAGGTTGGTTTGGATAGCTTTTTTCCCTTAATAAATGAAATCATCATTTAAAAACCGCTTTTTGTATTTACTCAGGCTATCTTTGTCTGATATAAAAATTTGTTTGATAATCTGAAACATTTAAGTGTGACAAATGTGCAAAAACAATAAGTATCTGTAAGGGGGCAAATACATTTGCACAGCACTGTACATGTGATTTTTTAATTTTTAATTTTTAATACATTTGCAAACATTTCTAAAAAACTTTTTTCACTTTGTCATTATGCAGTATTGTATGTAGAATGTTGAGAAATTTTTTTTATTGAATCCATTTTGGAATTAGGCTGTAACATAATAAAATGTGGAAAAAGTGAAGGGGTATGAATACTTTCTGGATGCACTCTATGAGCCAGGGAAAAGGTTTATTTCTTAAACTTCAAGTACTAGGCATGAAAATGGAGAGTTGTGTTGTACTAACTCTTAGATTTCCAAAAATATATGTGGTCTTTTAGATTTTATATTGGAATCTGAATTTATTCACCAATTTGTTGTATAAGTGTATGAAATTGTCATAAGGTGTGACATGAAAGTTTTTGTTTATAAAGTGAAGAAGGGGTATACTTTGCTGAAGTAACTCACTTAATCTTAATAGTTTATCATTACTATCTTGAGATTCAGCATTTCCTTGAGCAAATTCATTACATTTGTTATTCTTTTTTTCTTAATCATCGCTCAAAGTAAGACATCGGTCCTCAATCTTTCGATATATTTTAGATTCATTCTGACAAACCCTGTTAAAAATCTAACAAATTGCTTGTGACTCTTGCTGATTCTATTTTCCATGTTCCATTGAGATTTTCATGATTTAGCACTAACCAAACCTTTTTATTGTCCCAATTCTGAATGTCACACCAAATGATTTGGTGTCACACCATAGGATGAACCACACCACACCACAATTTTCCAATGCAAAAATGTGTATTATATGCATTTAACATTCAACAGCAACAAAAAACGTTCAAGATAAGTCACACAAAAGTATGGAACATTGTGCCACTTAACATTGTAGAGCGCTGGGTATCGGATACAGGACCAGTGAAGAACCATTTGTCAAGCGAGGAACCCATTAAAATAAGTATAGTTTCACTTGTCTGGTAAGTGTTGTTTACAGTCAAGACTGCTGAATATTAACTACTGGTGAGTATTGATTATTCATAACTACAGGTAAGTAAATCAGTTATATTAACAAGGTTGATGAACATTTCTGCTTTCAAAAACATTAGTTTAATACGGGGCAGACGATCATTCTGGTTCCATGCTATGTAAAACAAAGTGTTAAAAAGGACAAAACATACATTAGGCATACATTTAAATTTTCAATATAGACAGGATAGGATGTTATGATATACATTCAAATCAAATTATGTTTATTTATAGGGCAAGTTTAAATGAGGCAGAGCTGACCAAAGTGCTGTACAACACATTCAGATACAGTACATAAAATATAACAAA